>CAUYON010191523.1:0-24169 GCA_963573935.1 Arctocebus calabarensis
TTGTGGTGGGCGCCTGTAGCCCCAGCTACTTGGGAGGCAGAGGCAGGAGACTCACTTGAGCCCAGGAATTGGAGGTTGCTGTGAGCTGTGATGCCATAGCACTCTATCCAGGGTGACAGCTTGAGGCTCTGTCTCAAAAAAAAAAAACATTATGTTAGGGATTTTTACTAAATAAGTAGATTTCAGCTGCTTTTGTCACAAAAATGTAGCTGTGTCTTATGATACATCTGTTAATCGTCTTCACTAGAGTAACCACTTTACTACCTGTATGTATCCTTTACATCATGTTATAAGCCTCAAACACATATAATAAATTTATTATAAAAAATAATATAAAAATAGAGGTCAACTGGATTTTTCCAGATATCTGTTACACTTTTTTTTTTCCTAAATAATTTCAGAGAACTATAGCAACACATCTGAGTGGTAATACAGTCTAAAAACGAAGGAACTATATTCTAGCTATATTCTATTCCAAACCTTCTTTAAAATTGATAGTATTCAAGCCCCCAAGTGTTTTGACTGCATCTACTTTTCCTTTTATTTACTTAATAAATTGGTTTCAATTTTACCAACTGCTATTACCTGAATTAAGAATTTCCTGCATTTTCTGAACGCAGAAGTTCATTTTCTGAATTACATCTTGCTGTAATCATTCTATATACAAGCCAGCAGAACTTCAAGTTGCCCTGGAGTCTTAGTAAGACTTCTTTGATCTGTTCTTTCAATACAATCAGGTTTCTGTGTTGATTCAAGGTCCTGTACATTATTGCTCTCTTGTTTTCTCCATGTTATTAAGGGAAACATTTCTTAAGATAGTGCAAAAGCCTCCGAGAAACTGGGTGAACTCTGGGGTCTAGAAGAGCTGTGCCTTGGGAGAAGAGCTGCACGAGAGGAAGCGTGCTCTCTTTCCTCCCTCTCAGCTTCCCAGACAGCAACAGGAGGCAGATTCTGACTTCTGCTTCTGGCCACTAATCCTTACTTATGTAACTCTCCAGGCAGTAGCCATTCAAAAAATTGTCTTTGATCACACAATCTCATTACTAGGTATCTACCCAGAAGAAGAGAAATCATTTTTACCATAAAGACGTTTGCGCAGGAATGTTTATCACAGCTCAATTTACAACCACTAAGTTGTGGAATCAACCCAAGTGCCCATCAACACATGAATGGATTAATAAACTGTGGTATATATACACCATGGAATACTATTCAGCCATAAAAAGATGGAGACTTTACATGTATTGTCTTTACCTGGATGGAGTTGAAGAACATTCTTCTTAATAAAGTATCACAAAAATGGAAAAGCAAGTATCCAATGTACTCTATACTAATATGAGACAAATAGATAAAGAACTAAACACCCACATGAGAAAAAAACACAATGAAATTCAAGTGTGGCGGGAGGAGGGGAAGGGGAAGGAGAGGGAGCAGGGATTGGTAAGCTCTCACCTAATATACACAATGGAAGGGCACACAGCGTGACCTCCTGGGTGCAGGGCTCACCTAAGACTTGAACTGAGCCTAACAAATGCAAACAATGTAACCTAATCATTTGTACCCTCATATTAATCTGAAAAAAATATTATCTTTGCTTTCCCTCTATCTGCCTAAAAGCAGGGCATAACTTTCCCTTTGGTAAAGGAAATTTATGTTTGTAAATGATTATTTGGAAATTCACCTCCTCCAATATCTCTGGAGATAACACTTATCACCTAAGTTGACTAGAGACTGTATAACAAACCTTACTAAAAACTGGGTTTAGCATGTAGCATAGTTCCCCACAACTCACCCCTCACCCCCGAGCCTGCTGGAATTTGGGCACAAACTGTTTTCTTTCCCTGCTTGCACCCTCTGTCCCCCGAAGCCGTGAAAACTGAGAGAACATTTAGTCTTTGGGAGTAGACCTGGAGGTGAACTGGAAATGGGAATCAGGCAGGCTCATTTATATGCTGATCTGTGTCCAACCCAGGTGCCTGGAGATTACCCTGTTTGCATCCTCTGATACCACCACGGTATTCACAGTTGACTCTAAATAGTAACTATAGTGCTATATTTTTTTGTTTTTGTTTTTGTTTTTTTTTTGAGACAGAGTCTCAAGCTGTCACCCTGGATAGAGAGTGCTGTGGCATCACAGCTCACAGCAACCTCCAATTCCTGGGCTCAAGCGAGTCTTGCCTCCACCTCCCAAGTAGCTGGGACTACAGGCGCCCGCCACAACGCCCGGCCATTTTTTGGTTGCAATCATAGTTGTTTGGTGGGCCCGGGCTGGATTTGAACCCGTCACCTCAGGTGTACATGGCTGGCGCCTTAGCCCACTGAGCTACAGGCGCTGAGCCACTATAGTGCTATGTTTTAAAGCAGCGGTTCTCAACCTGTGGGTCGTGACCCCTTTGTAACAATGAAAATACATACTGCATATCAGATATTTATGATTCATAACAGTAGCAAAATTATAGTTATGAAGTAGCAATGAAAATAATTTTATGGTTGGAGGTCACCACAACATGTGGAACTGTATTAAAGGGTCACGGCATTAGGAAGGTTGAGAACCACTGTAAGGAAACAAGGCATGAATACTTATGTCTGTAGGTAAATACTCTATAGGAATAAACATTTTTAAGGCATGTGGACTCTGGAGGAGAAACCCCAGTTCTTCAGGTGATAATGGCATCAAGTTACTTAGAAATGGACTTTCAGAGGATCAGGGCTTCTTCCTCCCATAGGCTTATAGTTTCCTTGTTTTGATAATTGTCAATTCTGTGGGAAAAGACTGAATTTATCTTGTTGTGCAAGGGAGACTGAATATTGGAACATAATCTCCTTCACATTGCTTGAATAAGACTTATATATGCTTCTGAATGCCAACAGAGGGTTTTGATTAGTTCTAAAAGAAAAGAGAAAACTTTATTAGTTCTAACAAAAGTGAGGAATAATGTTGATTGGTTCTTGGGCCAGGGCTATGCTGCTTTAACCTACTGAGCTTAAAACTATTTCATTTTGGTCTTGTAATCCCTGATAGGATTTCAAAAAGGTGGTGTTCTCAAGGTCCATGATCTTAAGGTTTCTTAGTCCTTATTCTCCGATGCTCACTGTAGAAGCAGTTTTACAATTTTGAGTATATTTAGTCAGTCAAACAAAGAAGTAATTTAAACTATATGGTTTAACCTGCTTATTGATCAAATTAATTGCAAGTATTTGTGTTATGAAGACTCAACTTTTTGCAAAACATAATGCTCTCTTGTCAATTGAGAATGAATAGCCCAAAGCGGGCTGTGTATCCTGGGAGTAAAAGCCCTGAGCTATGCTGTCTGGGCCAGAGAGATTCCAAAATAAGTTAGCACGTTCCGTTCCATTTCACCAACATTCATTAAGCACATGATAAAAGCATCATACCTACCCATTAGTACATGCCAGTGGCTGACTGTTTTGTGTATGTAATTGCTGAACCTCAACAATCCTGTAAGAAAGCAGGGTTGTTACTATTACTGTTTTATAAACGAGAAATCTGATGCTTAGATTACCAGCCCAAGTTCATCCAATCTGTAAATGACTGAACCATAAATTTGACAAAGGTCTACCTTGACTAAAGATTTCATGATTAAACTTCTGGACTTTGTCTGTACCGATCTCACTCTCCTTGTGGACCTATGTGTATTATAGGTTAGTTCCAGGATTACCATGTTTATTTGGAATAATGTGTTTTTGTACAAGATAAGAACAAGATATCAAGAAATTACCCCATCTTATTTTAGATCCAAGTGGGATGTAGTTTCTGTCTTCAGCATCCTAGGGGTAGATTATGAGACAAACTTGTTTGAACCAAAACACAAAGCCACTGCATAACCTCCTATCCTTTGGGGTGGGAAGGAACTGGAATTCTTTGGGATCAACCTGTGGACAGAGGGGAATATTGGCAAAAAAAGGTCTCTCTTCATTATTCTTTACTTTGACATTTGTGTCCCTTTCCTCGGCCCATATTCTGAAGTCCATCCGAGCCTCTGATCAGAAAAGAATCACCAGCTGTAACAATTTATATTAAGGTATCAGGGACTAAGTGCATCACTCATATCTTGTCTTTTCTTTGAAAGGAAAAGAAATGGGAAGATAATGGTTAATACAGAGATAGCAACCATTAGTGGCACAGATCAGGACACTTTGCTTGAAAGACCCCTGAACTTTCTACTCGGCCCACCTGTGCACTTCCTTATACAATCTGATTTTTGCAAGAATCTGGCTAAGTCAGGTTATCAAGAATCCCTCATCTTCCACACCTGATCACCCTTGATATCTAATTGGGTTCCTCGTCGTCATCATCCTCCAGGTGAGGTCTGATCTCCCTGGCCTGTTTTCAGCAAAATCCCATTAGGTAAGTTTTGTTAGACTCTCCCCTTACTCTGAGGTGTCCTTTTAGTAATTTCTCATTTGTCAACCTGACACTCTGCTCTTTGGCTATGAATTCCCACTTACCCTGGTATGTTTATTAAGGATTGAGCCCAGTTTTATTCTGAGGTCTTTGCCCCCTAATTGCAATAGTCCTGAATACAATCTGTTTTTCACAGATAAATAAAATCTGTTTTAGCTCTGGTATTTGACAATCTAATCTTTATGTATTCATTAGTCAGGAGTATATAACCTTTTGATGTACTTGGTACTAATCTCAACCCTGGAAAGTGAAGTTGAGTAAAACCCACTTCCTGTCCTCAAAGAGTTTATATTCCCATGCCAGAGACAGGTAAGTCAGCCCTATCACAATATCTCATGAGTCTTTGGAATCACTGGCCCCTGTTCTGTGAGACATCGGGGTGTTTGTTGGGGGTGGCCAGGAGGGTTCAAGGAAGGGTAACTTTCCTTTGCCTGGCCAATCACAGTATGTGATGCTCACATTCAAACTGTGAAACGTGAGGGTCAACAGCTCTCATAGCTTCCAACATTGCTGGTAGCCTCAGTCCAAGCAGTTCAGGAATCAGAATTTCCATGGGATATTTAAGGTGTTGGGGGCGGGACTGGGGATGAGGAGTGTTGTTCTAAATGCCAAGAGAGTTATTAGTTCCATAGTGGAGATGCTCAGAGGTTCCTACTAGCATGGAGTTAAGGGTAGAATTGTGATCTCTTTTTAAATAACTTTCCTGTATATTAGGATTTGAGTTTAAGGCAAACCTGATTCTGGCTTCTCAACATGACATTTATGGAATTTGGAGGGTGAGAAATGGCTTTTATCCAGTCATGAGCTCTATTCTTTGTGAAGCACCCATTTCTTGTGGCTCAGGTGATCCACATATTCTGATAGTGTTTATCTTTAATTATTTTGATGATTTTTTTTTTTAGTGGATGGCTTTCATTTCCTTGGTTGCATTAAAAAGTCTTTATTATATAATTCCTTGCATTGTACATAATTAATGTAGAGATTCAGGGCTCAGTCTTTGTGTAAGATAGCATGTTTAGGGCCAGAACCCTAACCCTATTCTTGAGTCATCCCTTTGAATCAAGTCTCCCTCTCCCCTGAGCCCTTATTAATAAGGGTATATGTTTCTTCTTTGGCCAAAATAACATTAGTCCACTAAGACCTATAGTGAAATAATATAGGATTATTATTATTTTTAAAGAAATCAAAGAGTTGAAGACAGAAGTTAGAGGGAGCCTGGGGCGAAAAGAAAATTGGAAGAAGAAAGTCTACTAAGGGCTTCTAAAAAGCAGTTCCAATTCTTGATAAGGAACTCCACGAAAAAATAATCAAGAGTATGAAAAAAACATTGCTTATTTTGTGGTTTTGCATAGAGTGAGTCTTACATCTCCGGTGGCAGATGATTTTATTTTGACTGCTTAGGAAGATGCTAAAGATTAGTACTTTAGCAAATAGTTTCAATTAAATGGTAATGGTATACTCAGAAAGTTTTGGTATTAAATTGTTTTAAAGCTTTTTTTTTTTGCCCAGGGCTGGCTTTGAACCCGCCACCTCTGGCATATGGGGCTGGCACCGTATTCCTTTGAGCCACAGGTGCCGCCCTGTTTTAAAGTTTTTTAAATATTAAACATGAAATAAGAAAATAATGCTCTTGGAATGAGCATGTTTAGTTGTCTTTTTAAATGTCTGGATCAATTTCTTTTAGGGCAAAAGTAAAAATATATTAAATTCTGGGTACAAAAAATTATTCCCTCTCACTTTCTGTCTTTGGTTGAAACAAAAAAACTAGGCAATGTAATTTAGAGCAGTGGTTCCCACACTTGTTTGATGATCAGAACATCATGAAGAATTTAAAGGGTAAAAATCTGCATTTTTAAAAAGCAGTGGAGGTGGTATAGATAAGCTGATGGCAGACTTAAGAACCACTGCCATAAAACAAACAGGGATTTAAAAACTCAGTTTTATCTCAGCCTTTTGCTGAATACGCTCCTGTAATGGTTTGAAGGTAATAATGACCTTGTTGTAGGCCATTTCCTGCTGATGAACGACCTGCTTGAAGAAATTGTCTCTAGAATCTTTCTTTCTTTTTTCTTTTTTTTTTTTTTTTTTGTGCAGTTTTTGGCTGGGTTGGGGCTTGAACCCACCACCCCGGTCTATGGGCCGGGGGCCCTACTCCTTGAGCCATAGGCGTGACCGTCTCTAGAATTTTAAAATTCACACTGCCAATAATTACCCAACTAAATACAGTTCAAATGTGTAAAGTTTTCCTTACAAGGAACATCTCGCCATCCCGCCATTAGTTGTCTTAATTGCATTCCTTTTCTAACTCATCTCTCAAAAGCCATAGTTGCTCCAAAACAGGAAAAAAAACCAAACGGGAGGATCAAATTGTATGGAGCTCACGGGTTACAAACAGAATCTGGGAAGCAGGGAAGAAGATTTAGCTCTGAGGTGGATTTTGCTGAAATGTTCTATTTGTTGAGCAATGA
This sequence comes from Arctocebus calabarensis, assembly GCA_963573935.1. Taxonomy (NCBI): domain Eukaryota; kingdom Metazoa; phylum Chordata; class Mammalia; order Primates; family Lorisidae; genus Arctocebus; species Arctocebus calabarensis. Next base: position 6,895 of record CAUYON010191523.1, read on the forward strand.
TTTGTACCAGGTCATGTGAACTAGGTTGCTTTCAGCCTCTTGACAGATTACACCCCATTTCCTTTACTGTGCTGCTAAGTAATTCTTGGGGAATTGTTCCCCCTTCAACTTCTCTCTGCTAACTAGATGATCTCCACATATGCTTCCACTTTACGCGCTGCCGGACAGCCACGGGCTGCGTAAAGCAGCCAGCATTTCACCCGCGCTCTTTCCACCCACCCCTTTCCCGGCAGGTAAAGAAAATGTTCATCCCTCAGGTTTTGTTACCAAGCAACAGGGTTCCATTTGCCAATTGCCACCATTTCCTTCTCATAGTATTACAGGCCTTATTATTAACATTTAGTTCAGAGAAATTGCTCTCATTATGTGAAGTAACTTCCTTTAGAGGTTATTCATTAACCTTAGGTATTTTACTGTGTAATTATAATTGCCAAGTGCCGCGGGCTTGGAAAACGTTTGAACTCCTCAAGATATTAGGAGATGGCAGAAAGGATATTATCTGATTTTTCTTCCTTTTTCCAGCTAAGGTTTAATTTTGAAGGTGCCCTACTTCCCCTCTAGAGGTGTCTGCCTTCCTCCAAGGGTAAACTCACCTGTCTCCTTCTTCCAGATTGCCCACTGTAAATTTAGAACAAACCGTACAGGAACTGGCCTGTTAGTGTCTGATTTCCCCAAATATCGTAGACCAGAGGGAAAATTGTTTTCCCTTCTTCTTAAGGAAAAGTTGTGGGGATATTGAGAAGACCCAGTGGCTGGGAAATGGGCACATACACTTGGGCTTATGTGCGGCTCTGGGAAGAGCTTGCACAATGCTTGGGATTGTATATTGTGCACGACGTGGTTCTGACACAGCGGAAGCCCTTCATCCTATTGCTCACTGGATGACTCTATGAAAGCAGTTTTCTCCTCCTGGCTTTGCAGCGGCAGCCAGGTGCGCATTCCATAATACACCTATTATACGGCCCTTCTCTGTAGCCATGCTGATACAATGGCCCTTCTGAGCTGCCCCACTAGGGTGCAGTTGCAAAGGACTTTGGTTCCCACCCAGTATACCTTCAGGTATGCATTTCACGTATATATGCACGCAAAAAAAAAAAAAAAGCACCTTCCTCCTCTCTTTGTTTTAAGACACACAAAAGTACCTGGCATTCCCCCGCTTCCACCTAGCCCCCAACTACATGGGCCGGCAGCACGGGTGCCCTAAAAAAGGAAACATGTTTTCCTCCACCCAGCGTTTCTGGTTTCTCCACCCAGTCTCCCCACAGCCCTCCACTCCCCGCACCCCGTCCTTCCGGCCTCTACCCCGACGCCGAGCGGTGGCCCGACATTCCAGGTAACCTGATTCCCCAGACAGGATAGGCGGCGGCCTGCGCTGGCGAAGGCGCGGCCACGTGACCTCCCGCGCCTGCACCGGGAAATGCACACCTTATTCGCAGAACTGGGGGACAGGTGAACCCGCGGTACTGTTCTGAGTCTGAATTTTAACTCATACATTTATTAACAGGGTGCAGGCTTCTGCATCAGACAGCTACCACTTTGATCATGACAAATGAAAAGGCGCCACTGGCCGTGGGGTTTTATGGTGTGAACTGAGCTGCAAGACAAAGGCAGCGCGAGCCGGGGAGGAAAAGGTGGAGCTGGTTTTATCCCAGCTGCGGCGCAAGTCTGAACGCGGAGGCTTCGCGCGGGGAGGGCAGAGCCGCCCTGGCAGGAGCCCGAGCTGCAGGCCTCAGCCTCGGCCCCTCTGTCCCTGGCTCTCCTGGTCCCTTGCTTGCCCCTGACGTCTTTCGTCTTTGATCTGTGAAACCGGGGAGAGCAGAGGACACTTTGATATACTTTGAAAGGCGCGAGGATTTGCTGCTTTCTCCCCAAATAAAGGGCTTGTAGGTAGTTCTTTGAGGAGTGGAAGGAACATGCTGTCACATGTAATCTAATGAGCTCAGCCTCTTCTTCCAGCGCCCATTAATAAATCAACCAACACTTTTAACCCGTCTAGTATGGATTCTGCCTGCTAGGGGGGAAATAAGGACTTGGTCTCTGCTTTTAAGCTATTTATGGTTTAGCTGGAGTGATGAGTATCTGTGTGTACAAGGCGATCTTACTTTCTTCCCTTTATTCCTCATAACACCTCTGTCAATAGGCACTATGTGAATATTATCACCTCCATTTTTCAGACCCAGAGAGGTCACTTGCTCCAGGTCACACAGCCAGCAGGTGGTCAGGCTGTGAATACTGGTCGCTTCCACTCCAAAGGAATGAGCTCCACCTGGGGCCCCAATCCCTTAATGTCCAAGCAAGGAGAGAAGCCAGTCACCTCCCACCTCGTCCACTCCATTGCTGTTCTGTTCTTCCTGCCCTCTCTCTGGGACACAGAGACAGACACTGCCTAGGGTCACCTGTGAGCACTTTTTATCAGCCACCACTAGGCATGGGATCCCACACAGGTTCAGTGTCTTCCCCTTCCTCTGTCTTTTCTGGGCTCAACAGTCAGTTCCAGTTAATTTCTCCATAGGCAACATTAATCTTGTGGCACACACTCTGTCCTGTCCTCTATGGTTTTATTATCTGAATAGAGAGAAGTGACATAATTCAAAACAGTTAAATATCAAAGCAGAACTTCACCTTGATGAAGTGGGACTGGATGATCTCTGAAGTTCCTTCTTTAACATTCAAGGAAAGGTTCGCTCTCTGCTTTAAACAGGGCAGTGACTCCTTAAATGCGGTCAGGTGGAGTCGGGGTTTTCCTAATACACCAAAGGCAGGGCTCACAGTACACACATCCTCAACTCAACTTGCCACATGTGGTTGCTGAACTCCCTCAGGATGGCTAAAGCACCAAACAGAATGTGATTTCCCAGGTAAGCCAACATTTTGATATTCTTTAATAGTGTGGAACACCAGCCAATAGGATTTTATGAGTACCATGGGGAAACACATCCTTTGACCTGCTATATAATCTCACTTCTCCGGATACTAGGCTAATTACATCAGCTCCTTTGGGCAGAGGTCTGCATTGGAAATGTTCTGATGTTTGGAAAATTCCAGATTGATAGTAATTAACCCCAGGACACTGTTCTTTATGTTGTATCCTTAGTCAACCCAGTTGGCCGGGATTAAGAGGGCCTGGAAGCCCTTGGTTAGCGTAAGTCCCTCTTCTCTTAACTAGAAACACAGGCATCTAAAGAGTTGCTACTTAGTTTTACTTTTATTGAGCGTCTATTTGCACCACTTACTGGTAAAAATAATGAACAGAAGAGAGCAGGTGTTGGGAAACTTAGGTTCTAGTTCTGGGAGTGCTACTAACCAGCCTTGGTTCAATCACCCCCACCCCAACCCATGTGAGCCTTGGTTTCATCAACTTTAAGGATATAAAAATTTGGACCTGGGTGGTGGTTTTCAAACCAGAGCAGCTAGATTTTTATCTTTTACATATATTGGAGTTTTATGTAAGATATTTAAGGAAGAGAAAGAGAAATGCACTGATTAAAAATGGTTATAAAGCTCGTGCTCTAGAGGTTTGGTGAGATCTTCTTCCTCTTCAGCTCCAATGATCTCTACTTCTGCTAAAGACAGCTAGTGATGGCCGTGCTCCTTGGGGGAATCATAGCTGTTTAGGTTGGCTGGATTATAAATTGCATAAGGGAAAGCAGTGGAAGATGGGAGTCAGACTTGCTACTGCCAAGGGTGTTGGGCCAAGGCATCTGGACATTGTTTTCTTGGAATTTGCGAGCCACAATGATCCTTTTTTTTTTTTTGAGTCAGAGTCTCAAGCTGTTGCCCTGGGTAGAGTGCCATGGTGTGGTGTCACAGCTCACAGCAACCTTAAACTCTTGGGCTTAAGTGGTTCTCTTGGCTCAGCCTCCCAAGTGGTTGGGACTACCAGTGCCCGCCACAACACCCGGCTATTTTTTTTTGTTGCAGTTGTCATTATTGTTTTAGCTGGCCCGGGCCGGGTTCAAACCTTGGTGTATGTGGCTGGCGTCCTACCCACTGAGCTATGGGCACTGCCACCACCAATGACTTTTGAAAGCAAAATTTTGCATTTTTTATGATTTGCATGCAGCTATGAGTTAACAGAGACCTGAGAAACAGTGGCTGAAGTACAGAGGAGTTATTTCCCAGGGGCAATTCAGAGTAGGCATGCAAGCTCCAGGCAGTATTCAGAGATCCAGGCTTCTCCTATTTTCCTGCTTTTCTGTTCTGCTTCTCCTGTTTTCCTGTGTTACTGTTCTAGTGGAGCAGCTCTCCAGCCTCACAGGTTCCCCATGGTCTGAGATGGCTGCTGGACTCCATCCACCATGCGTGCATGGCAAGGTAGCAGAAAGAGGGAGAAGAGATGACAAAGGGGCATGCATCTCAGCTCAAGCCTTTCGAACAACCCCACACAACTCATTTTTTGTATCTCATTGGCCAAAATATAGTCACAATGTATACTTTATTCTGGGTAGCAAAGTGACTAACTAAAAGTCAGGGTTCTGTTATTGAGAAGGGAAAAGGAATATTGAGAGGCAGATAGGGTCTCCGCTACAGGTGTGAAATGATTAGGACCCTGCGCTGTGTTCATTAATTTAGTGGCAGCAGACAGGAAACTGCTGGTCTAGATGGAGGGAATGAGGGCCTGAATTGGCGTGACCATGGAAAGATGGGTGGTAGACAGAGTGCTCATGTGCAGAGGAGGGCCAACAGAATTCTCCAGGTTTGATAGGATTTTGACCGCTGGCATGAGGTAGTTGGAGGATACAATGATCATGCCTAATTTGGGAACCATGTGGAAGGGATGCTGGTGATTCCATTGACTAAAACAAGGAAGTTGGAAGAGACGTTTTAGGAAAGAACGTCATGAATTAGGTTTTGGACATGTTAAATTTGTCCAGCAAACAACTCTAGCTTGGGGAAGAGTGTATTGTATATTACCAAGTAAGTGTTAAGTTCACCTAATTTTTTTCATCATAAGGTCTAGGATGTCCTAATGTCTCAGATGCTTTTTTGGGCTTCCCACTTTGGTTACTTCGGGGACTGTGTTAATCACGATGGAGCAAGCCAATAGATTCTTTTCTCTCCTGATCCCAAAACCCCATAGAAATTTTTTCCCACTCTTGGGCTTAAGGATCCTGAGAGTTGTGATAAAGATGATATTCCAGGCAAATACACATTTCCTGAAAGGGATTCTGCACAGAATTCCTATGTAGTCATCATCTTGGTAAGCTCAAATATGGACACAGCACACAACTATTCAGTCCTGGTCCACAAGCATTTCTTGGTAGCCAATTCTCTTATTTTCCTTTTGCTCTGAGTCTCAACCTGGCCCCACCTGATCTTTCCTGACTCAGATCTGGTGTTTGAATAAAATAATCTAAGTGGGGGCTGCCCATGTACCCAGGAGTGATATAAGAGTCATATCTGGTATCCCTGGGTCTATGAGAAAAATTTACAATGCAAATATGGAAAGGAGAGGAGATTAGATGGGGATCGTGTGGACCATAAACAGGGTTAATAATTAAGGTGCTCAAAAGCTTAAAAATGAAGGCTGTGAACTCAGGCAGCAGAATTTAAAATGCCTGAGCACAGGGCCTTGTGGAGAAAGTTACTAGTGCACCTAAGTAAAAGCAGCTCCTTCACAACACAACTTGGGTCAGATGATCCCAAGGGAAGGCCTCAGAAAAGGCTCCCTCCGTAGAAAAGTCTCTGCCCAGCCTCTGTATAATGTATGTTGTTAGTCACTAGTATGCATAGATATAGAAATACATTGGATTGCCTTTGGGGTTTTGGAGGCGCTGTTCTCTTGCCTTATGCCTGCAGTGTTGCTACTGAGGGGTGCAATAGCAATTCTGACTACTAGTTCCTTATCTGTGGCCTTTCCCCCTCTTTTGAAAGCTCTTAGGATCTTTTCAATTTGGCATTGACATGCTTTGTTGTGAATCTTTTATGTTATTCAATATACCACTCACTTAATGGGCCACTCATGTCTTTCAGGTATGGAGAATTTTCTCACATTATTTCTTTGATACTTTCTGTCTTGATTCTCCATTCTTTCTTCCTAGAAATCCTATTAGTCACCTGCTGAATCTCCCTAGACATCTTCATTTCTGTGAATTTTTGTCCTTGTGCTTTTATTCTGTGGATCTTAGTATTGCCTTCTTTATAAAGTAACTAAAAATCTTTAAAACAATTACTGTGTAAATGCAATTTTCTTTTCTGTTGTCATCAAAGGGGTGGTCATGGTCCAGTGAGTGGGGATGGGAATGGGGAAGGCCTTTCTAAAGGCACTGAGAATTTGTCCTGCTGGGAAGTGTTCTGAACTCCCCTTACTTGTCACCCCTCAGTCATCACCCACATGGTGACTTGACACAACCAAGCGAGCGGAGTGGCTCCTTGGATTTCTGAATGGGATGCAGGTCTTCTTTGCAATCTGAGCTGTTGTAGCCTTCTGTGATTTAGAACGTAGGTTCATGCTTTGGGTTGGTCATGTTAGTAAGCAGTGGAAGGCATGGGTGATTACAAATGACCAGCCCGTTATGATCAGTGTACAGAGGGTGGTGTTAGTTCTGTGTGGACCCTGATGATTTGGTTGCAGGGCTCCAGGCAGCCAATTACCTACATAGCACAAATGAAACTTCTTTTCTGAAAGAAGCTTGGGTTAATCTGGGTTTGAGAATACTTTTACTTGAACATTATATTGGCATAATACAATTTTTAAAATGCTTGCCTATTAGTATTTAATAGCATAAATCAAATAATTTTCTCCTTAACCAGTTGAGGCCTTGTTAGAGTTCTCAGTCTTCCCTGCAGCTTTGGATTTCAAGCCACCCTCAGGCTTTTAGCAAACTCTCTTCTCTTTTGATCCAGTACTGCTACTAACCTTTGGTCCTTGCATTTCCTAGAGTGTGTCTAGTTGCCTTTCCTGCCCCTGGCTTCACCCTTTCTGATACTTTTTCTTCCTCTCACGCTCTAATTTGTTTTTTTCCCATGTGGTTTAAGGATGTCCAGCATCAGAATCACCTGGTGTCCCCTAGAGCAGTGGTGTCCACCACTGGGGAGGGTGGGGTGGTTAAGGGGCCTGCCTATGGCTCCTGCAAGCACTCCTGGGGAGGATTCTCTCTCTCAGCAGAATTCACGATGCACTGCTCTGATTCCTGATACCTGCCAAGCTCAGCTCCGGACTCAGTTTTGCATACTTTGCTTTTTCTCTGGGGAAGTTTATACTCCCCAGTCAGCTATGCTCTCTTGCTGGCCAGAGACTCCCTACAGCTCTGACCAATTCTTTAGCATCTAGTCTTCTATTTGCAGTATTCCCTGGACATCTCCTGTGGGCTGTGTGTGACCACTCACACTTGCCATCTATGGAAACATCCCCAGGAATTAGGTGTTTTTCTACCAGGTTATTTTACAATCAAGCTTTGTTAGACTCACAATCAATGCACATTGAATACTTGGATGAAAGAATGACTCACTCTGGACATATTGTCTTTGTAGACTTTACGTAAGTGGAATCTGGGTTTGTTGTTCTTTCTTACATATCCATGAGAGCCACTGGGGGGTAGGAAGGAGGGAAACAAATGGTAAATTCTATGCAAGAGTTCTGCATTAACAATCAAAGTGGAAAACCTGTGGGAACCTCCCTAGAATATGACAGGGCCAGCCAGGGGCCAGGAGTGCCCTAGAATGAGCCTTTACCCAATAGATTTTTTTTTTTTTGAATTGTGTGGTGTTCATTGACTGTTGATTATTGCAGAACTGGGTCAGCTGGAGGTCAGGGAGGCAGGGAAGGGGGAAGCTGTGGGCTTAGGGACAGAACAAGCAGTTCTACCAATTTGTGTGAAATCTTCAGGGAGAATGTAGGGCTTAAAAAATTGCATTCTGGAAATTTTCTATAAAAATACCAGAAGAGTAGATCAGTGCCTTGTTCACAGTTTGCATATGAAACAATACAAATGTTGTAGAAAAAGAACCCATTATGAGAAAGTGGTTTAAATAATTGCACCTTAGGAGAGTTAGGTCGCTGCTGGCCAGATCTGGCTGTGATTTGAATCAGTTTTAGTACTTGAGAAAGGAATGTTTGATCTAACAGAAAACGGACTCCTCTTTCCCCTTCTCTAGCCCCCCTCCCTTTCCCAGGTTGATGACGGATCCCTGGGGCATTTGTTGCTTCCTCCAAGGAGCTCCCCGTGCAGCTGGAAGAGAGGCTTGTTTCTCCAGCTGTCTAACCTTTGGTTTTATCTGCCTCTTGTTGACCTCTTAGTTTTATAATGAGTCAGTTTATTTGCTTGTGCAAATTGAGTTTTCTTAGAGAGAATTATAACAGAGCTAGAAAGAGGCCAGTGTTTTGTTTCCCTTTAAGAAGGAAACAGTTATGGGACTGGGCACTGCTGGGGCTGGTTATGCTGTGACAGTCCCTCTTGTTGGTTTATTTTAATACCATGTAGTGAAGTCTGGTGGGCAGAGAAATAGCCTCTCCCTTGGTCAGAGGTAGAAATATCTGTGGGGTTTACAAGCTAATTACTTCTCAATTCTTAGGAGTTCTAAGAATTTGCTTAGCAACTAGCCTGACCAGCCAGCCCTCCCCCTACCCACAATATGACTGTGTTCACTGCTGGGGCTGATGGACCGGTTTCGAACTCCACAAGGATTAAGCATTTTGTGAAAATGGTGCCAGTCTTTTCCTCAATGGGACCTGAGCCTGTAATTCAGTCCAGCAAAACGAGGGAGAACAAGCCAAAAAAACCCTTTTTAAGAAACAACACAGGCAGTAGGAAATCATACTGGTCGGGGCTTGTTTTCCTGGCTCAGGGCCTCATTCCAACCTGTTGCAATCAGCTCTAGAGTGTCTATAGGGACACCCTGGTGCAGGGGCCCCACGGAGGAAGGGAACTTTTACATTTCTGTTTGACTGGGCTCCTTGCCAGGGGCTAAGTTCAAAGTGCAGTTTCCAGTAATTTGCTGAGACTTCTTTGTGGGTTTGATAGGCCAGGACAGAAGCCTGCAAGCCCAAGTAATATTTCCTGATTTCTGTCATTTCTTAAGAAGAGAAGGAAGGTTGCTGAGGAACTGGGCTTTGAAGACTTTTGTTAGCTTCAAGAGCAGATTGGGCCTCCCTTCCCTCCTGCCATCCCCAACCCTTTCCCCTCAGACCCATCCAGGGCCCGGGCAGCCTGGCACTGGTGCAGTTCCCTGCGCTCCCTCGCGGAGCACGCGTAAGGCACCCAGTCCACGCACGTGGAGAAGGCCTCCGCTGATTTACTGCACGTTAGCATTATTTGGAGCTATAAAGTTGTCGAGTAATAGCTGTATGTTCTTGTTTTCTCATATCTATAGGATGAAAGTGAACATTTTTATAATCCTTCCCTCCTCACCACATTTAGTTCCCTGGTGTTAAACATGTGGGCTTGATTAAAGGGGAAAAAGAGCTACAAGGAGAAGTTAGATTTTTACATTCTGCTCTTACAACTTCTCATTCCCTCAGCCACCCGCTTCCCAGAACATGGAGGGCCAGGGCCATATTCTTATCACTTCATCTTTTTATTCCCCCGCCCCCGTGTCTATCAGAGGATTTGATATGTAATAATTCAAAATCTTTATTAAATGAAGGGGTAGGTAGTGGTGGAATCTTATTTCAAAGAAGGATTTGGTAGAGCAATGTTTCTATGTCAGATAGAGGATTGTAGAAATGGTCCTTTATTGATTTGCTTCCAACTCATTTCGCACACCAAAGTATTATGTTTGCTGTGGTCCTATAGCCTGGCTCTTTCTGTGGAGGAAATGCATTTCCATGGAAGTGACCCAGCTGAGCATTGAAGGCACTGGAATAGAACTGTTGGGAAACTCTCCAAGAGAAAGTTGCAATCACCCACAACCTCAAACATCCTCATATCTTGGAAAACAAAACCAAACAAAACCCTAGGAATATACAAAGGAGGGTAAAAGGGTTTGGAAATAGCCTGTGGGTGTCACTTCCTTCTTTCTGCCCAAAGTTCCTTCCCCTACTTCCTTAGTCTCCACAACGCATTTCTTTTCATTTGCTAATTTGCCTCTGAAAGACCAACGTTAGTTTCTTAGTCTAGCCTGGAAACTAAATTATAGCAATTTAACATTATAACATAATTCTACTGTAATAAAGCCATTTGGTGGTGACGGAGTGGATGTTGGAGGGAGTGCAGAGCAGAGCATTTACTAGAATGGAATTTTTCTGAATTTGCTTAAGAAATGCTAGCATAAAGCCATGTTGGTATGAAATCCTATTGAAATATTTTTATTGGAGGATTAGTGCCATCCCAAACCACCTAAATATGTATCTATATCAGTGGTTCTCAACCTGTGGGTTGCGACCCCTTTGTAACAATGAAAATACATCGCGGCATTTGGAAGGTTGAGAAACACTGATCTATATGATGCCAAAAGAGCTGGTTAAAAGATTAAAAAAGACGGAAGTCTTTTTGGTTGTATAGACTTGTATTGCACAAATAATGGTTTGTGTAATTCTCCCCTCCTGTACGGAATTATTTTTGTTTTATATGATGAAAGGCATAGATATATATTTTTAAATTTCAGATTAATATGAGAGCATGAACAATTGAGTTACAATGTTTGTGTTTGGTAGGTAAGGACCCTGTTGTAGTTGTGCCCCTCATCCTGGAGGTGTGCCAGATTCCCCCCATTAGCTGAGTGAATTGATGTTTTAAAAATATACTTGGATGGATGGATTCTTTTACAATGTGGAATTAAAAGAAGAGTCTCAGGTGGGTTGTGGTAGTGTGTACCTGTAGTCCCAACTACTCGAGGGGCTGAGATGGGAGGATTGTGTGAGGCCAGGAGTTTGAAGCTATAGTGTGCTATGTTCATGCCTGTGAATGGACAGGCATTCCAGGCTGGGCAACATAGTGAGAGCCAATATCACACACACACACACACACACACACACACACAGACACACAAAAAGAAAAAACTCTCAAATATTTTAGTAGTCTTCAGTTATAATTAAAAAAAAAAACAACAAAGACCAAACTTGTGACAAATTGTCTATAAAACCAAACCCCCAGCTAACTCTGTAATAAGTCTCAGGAAAAGGAAATAGAAGAACAAAGAACGATGAATGAAAATCCTTGCCAAATGATGGCCCACACTATGGTGTAACGAAATTAGGTAATTTAGGTCCTTGAATGAAGACAGTTTTCTCATCATCAGGCATCTCTTAAGGCAGGGCAGGGATTTCCCAACACATATCTGACTAGTACACATCTCTGTGCAAAAGAAGACAGACATCTGAAAAAGACTGTGGCCTCAGCATTGGTTTAAAGGGAATGTCACCTCCTGTCAGCTCCTGTGTGTGCTCACGACTGGGGCATGTGATTAACTGAATCCTGCCTCCTGTATCTATAATGTTAGGCCTTTGGCATTTACAGAGATCGTTTCATCTGTTCATGAGGGCTCCTAATGGTCCAGGTAAGTGTAATTTATAATCTAGGCCCAAAGCTCTGAAATGTTATCTCATGCCTGGGAGAAGACCCCATATGCAGTGAATGAACTGCCCAACCACCTGGGGATCGACACCTCAGTAAGATGCTGTTGTTCTTCACACATCTTGATGGGTGGAACCAGTAACTCTTTTCAAGTGACCAACATTTGGTCCTTTGTGAAAAAAATGGAGCTCTAAACAAAGTCAACTCAGCATTTGATGCAAATGACAATTCATCTGACAGTTCATTAGGCCTAAAAAAAAAAAAAAGAAAGAAAAAAAGAATGTTCTTAGCAAAAAAATATTTTAACACTGTGTTTTTAACTTATTAAGAGATGTGAAGGGTCACCAGGACTTTGCAAATATACTTTCCTACACCTCATGGAGGATGCTATATGGTACAATAATATTTGAGAATTGGTATGTTAAATGAACTGCCTGGGGTCATATGGTTGTTTTTCTTCTTTGTGGTACTTAGGATATCATAGACAATATTTTTGAAACTATCATGTTGTAGGAATAAACATTTATGACCTGTTTTGAGATAAGGACTATCACTATACCATTTAAATGAATGATATTGAAATGAGTGACATAAGAAGTCTCTTTACGGGAGTGCTAAACTGCACATAGCAGCAACATAAATGAATGCTTATGCCTTGATGAGAAAAATGCAGAAATGGAAAGACTGGGAGACAATCATTGATACTGTCAAAGGATTCCTGCCCGTAGGAGAGGGCTGAGGGTAAGAGCGGCATTTCCCCAGTTCTTTAATTGAGATAGTTCTGCCAACGCAGTGCTGACCATTCTCAAGCAGCCCTTCCTTTTGCACCTCACATCCACCTCTTCTGTTTCATTTGGACTCCTTTCTTCCAATTTGGTGATCTTAAAGCCAGCATAACAACTGGGTGGGAAGGAGGAAGGAACCGAATGTCATAAACGTCTTCTCTGTTTTGCATACATTATGCCATTTAACTTTTACAACCTCCTCTCAAGTGAGGAACTGATAACATCACATTCCGCAGATGGAGCTCAGAAAAATTAAGGAACTTGCTTTAAGTCACACAGCAAGAATGCGGAAGGACTAACCCTCAGATCGGTGCTGTTGGGAGGACAAAGCTCTTGCTACTCCTTGGCAGGCAGCCTCCAACCAGGCGGGATTTGGCCTGTTTGTGATTTGATGAAGAGCCTTTGGTGCCTTGTCCTTCTTTCTCTCAAAGTCTGACCATGTTGGTTCATTGACAGTGAGTTTCCCTGGTACAGTGAATGTCTGGTTCAATTAAGGAAGTTATCTATTGCATAAAGCGAGGAACATCTGATTACTTTTTCTCCTTTGTCTATGAATGCTAGAGTTCAAGGATCATACTTGTAGTGAATGTGCTTCCAACAAAGCCATTCTTTTAATGCCTGTCACTTTTTTCTTTGTTTTTAAAATAGTCCTTAGGCATTTTGGACAAAAAGCTTATACATGTAGGTTATAATTTTAAATCTATCACTATGCTATCTTTGTTAAAACTTTCAGCTCAAAATTTTGTCCTTCTCCCACAACCCCCAATAAGTTTAATACCACCATTACTTACTAACTGCGGATTGCAATAGTAAGTCATTATGATGTCTGTATTAACATCCAAAACAGACTGGGTTTCTTCCAGGATTCCCATATCTATTATTGTTAAAACATATAACTTTTAAAAGTCAAATGGTTTTCCCAAGCCAATTCTCTAATCACAGACATAAATTTCACTCCATTAAGGAAAGGAAACTAGGCAGTAAGACTAAAGTTAGGAATATGATCAAATTTCAAGGGAAGGGAAAAAAAAAAAAAAGATTAGGCATGGAATTCTTTCCATTGCTTTTGCTCGTGAAACATGGTTAAAATAAAACCCTGCTTTCCTGCACACATAGAGCATGCAGACCTTTGAAGTGCAGGGTTAGATTCAGATTCAGGTGCTGTCATCCCTGCACTCTGGTGTGGCAGGGCATTCTGCAGAGAAGCTGCCTGAGTGCAGACTTCTCCCTGTCTCTTAGAATGGCTGGAGGGTTTGCGATGCTGGTGGCAGCCACTAAGATGGTTGGGACTTATTCAGTTGCCTTTTCTCCCATGGGATGCCTCTTGCATATTTATGGATTCTCAAAATAATGACTATCCCCCGAGTACTTGTGATAGCCTGGCAGGGCTTTACACAAGGAAAGAGGCATTGGTGGGAAAGTCCGCCTCCATAGGCTATGGATGGTAGGTTCAGTGGTATTCTTTTGATTGCTACTCCTGAAAATACCTCAGCCCCTCAAGGGTTGATTTTTAACGTTTATCAAGATTTTTCTTTATAGGAGTCTCTTTCACCCTGTTAGACTTGATTCTTTGCTATTTTTTTAAAACAGTATTCAATTATGTTTTTAAAATGTTAACTCTTCTATTGTCTATATTAAGAACATGAGACAAAGCAATTCTCTATCCCTATCTTAACAACTAACAAGTACATATGTTTCTTTTGAAGAGTGTTCAAAGATATGCAGATTCTTTTTTTTTTGAAACAGTCTTACTCTGTTGACCAAGCTAGAGTACCATGGTGTTAGCCTAGCTCACGGCAACCTCCAACTCCTGGGATCAAGGGATCCCCCTACCTCAGCCTCCTGAGTAGCTGGGACTACAGACACGTGCCACGATGCCAGGTTAGTTTTTCTATTTTCATAGACTCAGGGTCTTGCTCTTGCTGAGGCTGGTCTGGAACTCCTGAGTTCAGGGCATCCTCCTGCCTTAGCCTTCCAGAGTGTTCGGATTACAGGCGTAAGCCACGGTGCCTGGCCACATATTCTTGATGTCAGAGGAATATATACACAGGGTTTCCCTATTTTTCCCACATAGGGAAAATGGGAAACTGTAGCTAAATGTATGTTTACTTCTTTATTTGTAAAATATTCATTACAAAATATTTACAAAATATTTCTCTACATGTTTATATATAAATATAAAAATAGCAAAAATATAAAATATGATAGAATATAAAATATGAGTTCGTTAATTTTTCCTATGAATGGTGGTGACCTGATCAAAAATAATTTTTGATGTTTGCTTTATAGCTGAGGCACATTTGTATATGTTGAATTTAAAATAAGTCAGTATAGTTAACTGAGAAAGAGGAATATTTTCAAGTTCTCCTAGTGTCAAAAAAAAGACAAAAAAAGCTTATTTTAAAAATCTGTATGTCTATAGTTGGTAGAAATTGGAAATAAGTCTTTTGGAAAGCAAAGTAGCAATAATTATTTAAACTAAAAATATACATATCCTTTTCAACATAGCAATCTTATTCTTGGGAATCTATACCATATAAAAAATATCTGCGGTTACCACCAAGTGGCTGGTCATAATATTATCCTATTTTAACTTCTGTATATGACTAATGATTGTATCTTGTTTTTATTTTTGTTCATTTGTTAATTTTTTTGTTGGTTCATTTATTAATGTATTGTCTTCTCCCAACAGAATGTGAGTTCCATGAAAAACAAGGACCTTGTCTGTCTCCTTCAGCATCCAGAGTTGACCCTGGCACTTAATAGACACCCAGCAAATATTGATTGAATTAAAAAGGCAAAAGCACTCATAGATCAGGATTTACATCCAGGGATATTTATTGCAGCATTACTATGGTGGCTAAAGACTGGAATCAAAAAGAAAGCCCATTAGTTTGGGGCTGATTGGGAGCGCCACTATATGGTGCAGGGTTTAATGGCATGGCTCTAGTGTCAGATGCTTGGGCTATAATTCCTGTGTTCATTTTAAATGCAACAAACAGCTCTGGGAAAGGTATTTAGCCCCTTTGTCTCAGTTTTCTCATCCATAAAATGAGGACAATAATGATACAAATCTCATAAGGTTTTTATGAGAGTTAAAGGAGATAACACAGACAACAGGGAACAATGCCTGGTACATGTAAATACTCAGTAGTTATTCTTATTTATTGACACAGTGAAGAGAATGACTTAAATATCACTTAACTTGGAGGCACTTCCATGATTCAACTTAGTGGGCGACAGGTGATGGAGAGAAGTACATGTAAGATACTCTCCTTTTCTAAATCTATTGTAAATCTTTAGAAAAGAGATTTAGAAAATATATGAAAGATATTCTCCTTTTCTAAATCTTTTTCTATTGTCTATTAATGACAATAAAAATCCTATAAACAGTATGTATTTGCTGCTGTGTTTATAAAAGCATGAAATTATGGAAGACATATTCTGATCTGATAATGAAGTTCATGAACTTGACAGTGAGTGTTTACATTGGCGACACAGTATGAACAGCTAAGTAAGGTTTTATAACCTTGATCAGTGTCTCACAGCTGTGTTTATGTTGACTGGTGGAAGTGTCTTGCTGAGTCTCATTTACTACAGTTTTTGTGCATTTTTGTGTGCTGCCATGAGAATACTGGAGCTTGAATCTGAGCAATGAACAAACATTAAATTTCTGGTTAAATGTGGCAAGAGTAGGATTGAAATCAGCAATATGTTAGTTGAAGTTTATGGGGATAATGCCATGAAGAAAACAGCAGTCTACAAATGGATGAAATGTTTTTCTGAGAGGAGAAAAAGCATTACTGATGAAGAGAGTCAGGATGGCCAGTAATTAGCAGATTAATGAAGACATTGCAGAAATTCATTGAATTGTGCGCCAAAATCATGAGCTGACTAAGGGAAGCATAGGAGACCAAGTAAACATTGATAGGGAAGCAGTTAGGAAAATCTTTTTTTTTTTTTTTTTTTTTGGAGACAGAGTTTCACTATGTTGCCATTAGTAGAGCGCTGTGGCGTCACAGCTCACAGCAACCTCAAACTCTTGGGCTTAAGTGATTCTCACCTCAGCCTCCCATGTAGCTGGGACTACAGGCACCTGCCACAATGCCTGGCCATTTTTCTGTTGCAGTTGTCATTGGCATTTAGCTTGCCTGGGCCAGGTTTGAACCCACCAGCCACAGCACATGTGGCTGGCACCATAACCACTGAGCTATGGATGCCAAGCCAGTTAGAAAAATATTAACTGAAAATCTTAGCATGAGAAAAGTGTGTGCAAAAATGGTTCCCGAAGAGCTCACTGATGAACAAAAAGCAAAGAGCTAACACAGGACTGTCTGTGAGGGAGTTTGTAGCCAGTAAACAAGCAACTATATGGGAACGCCCTCCCTCCTACCTGATCTGGTTCCCACTGACTTCTTTCTTACCTAAAAGTAAAGGGAACATTGAGGAAGACATTTTGATCACATTTAGAACATCAAGGGTAATATGACAATAGCTCTGGTGGCCATTCCAGGGAGAGTTCCAGAATTGCTTTATTGGGTTAGACTAGGCGGTGGCATCAGTGCACAGCTTCCTGAGGGGAGCACTTTGAAGGTGACCAAATGAGGTATGAATACGTAGCACTTTTTCTAGGATGAGTTCGAGAACTTGTCAAGAACTTATATGCTGTAGGAAGAACAGGATTGAGGGGTGGGAAAGAGAAGAAGGGAAAGCTGGAAAACAGCAACAAAAAATGACCTAAATAGAGACATTCACATTACCAGCACAAAACTGAAATTGCAAAATATATGTTTGTGTGTGTTTGTATGCATGCATATGCATAAGATGCTTACTGGGGCTCTCTGATATCTTTTTTTTTTTTTTTTCCATTTTAGTTATTTCTTACCAGTTTTTTTTTTAATTTTTTTTTTTTTTATTGTTGGGGATTCATTGAGGGTACAAGAAACCATGTTACACTGGTTGCATTTGTTAGGAAAAGACCCTCTTACAATTGTGTTTTGCCCCCAAAAGGTGTGGCACACACCAAGACCCCAAGAC
>CAUYON010191524.1:0-18668 GCA_963573935.1 Arctocebus calabarensis
TTATTGCCATCTGGATATGAAGTGATGTCTTGTGGTTTGTTTGTTTTTTTAATTTTGGATTAATATAAGTGTACATACAATTAGGTTATACTCATGTGGTTTTGATTTTCATTTCATGCACTTGCTGGTCATTTGTCTATCCTCTTCTAAGGATTATCTGTTCAATTCCTTTGTCCACTTTTTAAAAATTAAATTGCCTTTTGTTGTTGTGTGCAAGAGTTCTTTGTGTGTTATGGTTCCTAGACTCTTTTCTACAACATGCTGATTCTCCCACTTGGTAGGTTGTCTTTTAACTTTCTTGATCAATCTTTGATGTATAGTTTTTAACTTTGGTAGAGTCCAATTTATCTATTGTTTTTCTTTTGTTGCTCAAGTTTTGGGTGTCATACCTAATAACACATTGCCAAATCCAAGGTCAACAATTTACCCATAGATTTTCTTCTAATAGTTTGATTTGTTTATATTTAGGGTATTAATTTCTTTTGAGCTGATGTTTGTAAACAGTGTTAGATAGGCTCCCCACTTCATTCTTTTGTTTGTTGACAGTTAGTTGTCTCAACACTGTTGATGAAATCACACTTTCCCCTATTTGTATAGGTTTATTTCTGGACTCTCAATTCTACTTATCTGTCCCAATACATACCATTTTTATTACTGTAGCTCTATAGTAAGTTTTGAAGTTAGTATCCATGAGTTTTCCAAAATTTTTTTCAAGATCGTTTTGGCTATTTGGGATGCCTTGCAATTCCATATGAATTTGAGGATTGACTTTTCTATTTCTGTGAAAAAGAATTTTGGAATTTTGATAGTCATTGCATTGAATCTATAGATCATTTTGGTAGTACTGTTATCTTCCAGTATTAAGCATTCCGAACCATGAACATGAGATGTCTGTCTATTTAGGATTTCTTTCTTTCTTTTTTTTTTTTTTGTAGAGACAGAGTGTCACTCTATCGCCCTCTGTGGAGTGCCGTGGCATCACACAGCTCACAGCAACCTCCAACTCCTGGGCTTAGGCGATTCTCTTGCCTCAGCCTCCCGCAGGCTATTTTTGTTGTTGTTGTTGTTGTTTTTGCAGTTTGGCTGAGACTGGGTTTGAACTCGCCACCTTTGGTACATGGGCCAGCGCCCTACTCGCTGAGCCACAGGCGCCCTATTTAGGATTTCTTTAATCTCTTCAATGTTTTATACTTTTCAGTGTGTAAGTCTTTCACCAGAGTTAAGTTTATTCCCCAGGTATTTTTTGTATTTTTTTGAGTGCTATTGCAAAAGGAATTGTTTCTTAATTTCCTTTTCAGTTTATTCCCTGCTAGAATATAGAAACATGACTAATTTGTATATGTTGATCTTATGCCCTATAACTTTATTGAATTCATTTACTAGCTCTCTTAGTTTTATATATGTATAGCAGCAGGTCTTCTGAAAATAGTTTTACCTCTTCCTTTCCAATGTGAATGCCCTTTATTTGTTTTTCTTATCTAATTGCTCTGGTTAGAACATCCAGTACAAAGTGGTGAAAGTGGAAGCCTACCTTGCTCCTCATGGTAGAGGAAAAGTTTTCAGTCTACTAGTGAGTTTGATGTTAATTGTGGGTTTTTCACAAGTGCCCTTTACTGTGTTAAGATAATTCCATTCCATTTTTAGTATTCTGAATGTTTTTTATCAGAAAAGACTGTCGTATATTGGCAAAGATTTTTCTGTTCCAATTGAAATGTTTATGTGGGGTTTCTTTTTTCATAATATTGTGTATTACATTTATTTAATGTTTCTTTTTTTGTAATATTGTGTATTACATTGATTTTCTTAAGTTGAATAATCCTTGAATAATTCTTGCATTCCTGGACTAAATCATGTCTGATCATGGTATGCAATCCTTTTACTTTGCTATTGGATTTTGTTTACTAGTGTTCTGTTAAGGAATTTTTTGCCGCATGCATAGGGAATATTAGTCTCAAGTTTTAATTTTTTTTATTAGTGTCTTTGTCTGGGTTTGTTTGGACAAAGCTGATCACCTAGAATGAGGAAGTATTCCCGTCTCTCTCTCTTTTTTTAAAAAAATTGAGAAGGATTTGTGTTACTTCTCTAAGTGTTTTTGGTAGTATTTACCAATGGAGCCTTCTGTTCCTGAGCTTTTCTTTGCTGGGAGATTTTTGTTGACTGATTCAATTTCATTACTTGCTATAGATCTGTTAATGTTTTGTTTATTCTTGTGTGTTTCTAGGAATTTTTCCATTTAATTTATTGTGATACAGTTTTTCTTATCCTTTTTATTTCCGTAAGTTGAGTATAAATGTCTCCACTTTTATTTGTTTATTTATTTATTTTATTAAATAATAGCTGTGTACATTAGTGCAATCATGGGGTATAATGTGCTGGCCTCATATACAATCTGATATATTTTCATCCAACTGTTCGACATAACCTTCATGGGTCCACTTTTATTTTTATTTCATTTGCATCTTCTCTGTTTTTAGTGTCGATAAAGGTTTGTCAATTTTTTCTTTTCCAAGATCCAGTTTTTGCTTTTGTTGGTTCTTTTGTTTTCTCATTTTATACTTTATTGCTAAACTTTATTACTTCCTTTCCCTATGATTTCTTCTTTTACCCATCCATCTTTTTTATGAGGGCATTTTTTACTTTCCACACATTTGTGAGTTTTCTAGTTTTCCTTGAAATTTTTGATTTCTAACTGCATTTCATTGTGATTAGTGAAAGTAGTTTCTTTGATTTTAGTCTTTTAAAATTTATTGAGGCTTGTTTTGTGGTCTGATATATAGTTCATCCTAGAGAACATTCCACATGCACATGAAACAAATGTTTATCCTTATGATATTAAATGGAACTGTTCTAGCTGTACCTGCTAGGTCTCTTTGGTTTGTGCTGTTGCCCAAGTCTCCTATATACTTATTTTCAGATATTCTATCCAATATTAGAAGTAGAGTATTGAAGTCTCCAAGTGTTATTGTAGATCCTTCTGTTTTTCCTTTTATTTCTGTCAGTGTTTGCTTTATGTACTATAAGGCTCTTTTGATTTATGCATGTTCACAATTGTTGTACTTCTTGATTAATCAAATTTGAACTGATGCCAACTTAGCTTTGGCAGCATACAGAAAACCTACTCTTATAAAGCTCTATCCCGCCCCTGTACATTGTTATTGTCAAAAAATTGTATGTTTGTATGTTGTGTACCATTAAGGGATGCAATCATTGTTTCATGCATTTTTCTTTTAAATCATATAGTAAGTGAAAGGAGAATTATAAAACAAAATATAATAATACATTTATATTTACCTCTGTAATTCCTTGAGTTATTTATATCTCCAAATTACTGTCCAGATTACAGATTACTGTCTAGTGTCCTTTTATTTTAGCCTAAGATACTCCCATTTGCATGTCAAATAGAGCATTTCTAAGAATGACAAATTTAGTCAGCTTTGTTTTTTGGGAATAACTTAATTTCTTCTTAATTCTCAAATAATAGTTTTGTCAGTCATTTTTGGATTACAGTTTTTTTCTTTTAGCACTTAAAAAAATGTTACTCTGCTAAGAGCACAGAGAGGGAAGGAGCGAGGGGGGTGGGGTCTCGGTGTGTGCCACACCTCTTGGGGGCAAAACACAATTGTAAGAGAGACTTTACCCAACAAATGCAACCAGTGTAACATGGTTTCTTGTACCCTCAATGAATCCCCAACAATAAAAAAAAAAAAAAAGTTACTCTGCTTTTTACTGGACTCCATGGTTTCTGATGAAAAACGATTGTGAATCTTTTTGAGAATCCCTTGTATGTGATGAGTCACTTCTCTTTGCTGCTTTCAAGAGTCTTTGTCTTTGTCCTTTGAAAATTTTGTCTTATTGTGGATCTCTTTACATTTATCTTCCTTGGAGTTTGTTGAGCTTCTCAAATATATAGATTATTGTCTTTTTATTATTATTATTTTTTATCAAATTTTGGAATTTTTTCACCACTGTTTCTCCAAATAGTTCTTTTATTTTTTCTCTCTCTGCTTCCCTTTTGGGATTCCTGTTATGCATATGTTGACATGCTTGATGTTGTCTTCAGGCTCTCTTCAACTTTTTTTTTTTTTTCTCTTTTTCTACTCATTGGACTGAATAATTTCACTTGATCTATCATTATGCAAAGTGAGATCTGCTCAGGTCTATTATTTCAGCCCTCTAATGAGTTTTTCATACAGTTACTGTAAATCTTTATTGATATTCTCTATTTGTTCCTATATCTTTGCCCATGGTTCTGTTAGTTATTTAAATATGTTTAAAGGCAGCTGACTTCAAGTCCAATGTCTATGCTTCCTTGGGGCTAGTCCCTGTTAATACTCCTATGAAATGGCTAACGTTTCTTGCTTGTTTTCATGCCTCATAATTTTTGTTGAAAATTGGACATTTTTTGAAATAATCAAAATCCATTTTTTCCCAAGAATTACAAACCTCATTAATCAATAGTTCATCCCCTCTACTCTTCCCAGCCTCATATTTTGTTTGTTAATTCTTCGATCAATGGACATGTGAGTTGCTTTTGCTACTTTGCTATTATAAATAATACTGCTGTAAACACAGTGTGCAAATTATCTGTTTAAGACACTGCCTTCAATTCTTTTGAATATGTACCGTGAAGTGACATTGCTGGATTATATATGGTAGTGGAATTCATATTTACATAAAATAATTTATAGTTTTTTAGGAGCTGCCATACTGTTTTCTGTGGGAATTGTACCCTTTTACAATTCTACAAAGAGTCCAAAAATGTTCCAATTTCTCTATATTATCAACAATATTTATTATTTTCTGGTCTTTCTTCTTCTATTAGTTATATGTATAGGGATGAGGTGATATGTGTTATCTTACTGTGGGTTTGATTTGTGTTCTCCTGTTTAGTGATATTAGGCATCTTGTCACATGCTTTTATTTTTAGCATTTATGTGCCATCAATGAGAAATGTCTATTCAACTCCTGTGCCCATTTTTATATGCTTCTCCTTTTTCCTATGCTGCTCCTTTTCAGCTTTTGTTAATCCTTTTGTTGATTCTGCCTCTGCCCTTGTTTTCAGCTTCTGCCAATTCTGCTTTGCCTACTAATTTTGCATGTGCTTCTCCTTTCTCCTGTGCTTCTCCTTTCTGCTGCTGTTTTTCCTTTTGCTGACTCTGCCCTCCCCCTTTAGTGCCTGCTGATTTTGCTTCTACATCTGCCATTTCTGTAGATTCTACATACACGTATACTTCTTTTTCAGCTGCTATTTTTTCTTTTGCTGATTGTGTCACCCCTTTTTTAGTGTCTGCTGATTTGGCTTCTACTTCTTCTCAGCTTCTGCTGATTCTGCTTTTTGCTCATGATTCCACATTTGCTTCTCCTTTTTCCTGTGCTTCTCCTTTCTGCAGCTATTTTTGCTTCCACTGACTGCCTTATTTCTGTCTTCCCTTTTTCCAGTGTGCTAATTTTACCTCTGTTTCTCCTTTTCTTTATGCTTCTTTTTTCCACATCTGGTTTTACTTTTGCTGTCCCAGCTTCTGCTTCCCCATTCTTTCAACATCTGCTGGTTCTGCCGCCTTTCTGATGATTTACCTCTGCTTCTCCTTTGTCTATGCTTCTCCTTTCTCCTATGCTTCTCCTTTCTGTAACTATTTTTCCTTCTGTTGACTCTGTATTACTTCTGCTTCCCTTTTTTTAGTATCTGCTGATTTCACCTCTGCTGCTCCTTTCCCCTATATTTCTCCTTTCTATTCCTGTTTTCACTTCTGCTTATTCTGCCCTATTTCTGCTTCCCGTTTTTTAGTATCTGCTGATTTTACCCCTGCTGCTCCTTTTTCCTGTGCTTCTCCTTTCTGTTGCTATTTTCACTTCTGACTCTGCTTTGCTTTTTGCTTCCTCTTTTTTAACATCTGCTGATGTTTCCTCTGCTGTTCCTTTTTCCTGTGCTTCCTCTTTCTGTTGCTGTTTTCACTTCTGCTGACTGCCCTGCTTTTTGCTTCCTCTTTTTCAACATCTGCTGATTTTACCTCTGCTGCTCCTTTTTCCTGTGCTTCTCCTTTTTCCTCGGCTTCTCCTTTCTGTTGCTATTTTCACTTCTGCTGACTCTGCTTTGCTTTTTGCTTCCTCTTTTTTAACATCTGCTGATTTCACCTCTGCTTCTCCTTTTTCCTATGCTTCTCCTTTCTGTTGCTATTTTCACTTCTGCTTATTCTGCCCTATTTCTGCTTCCCGTTTTTTAGTATCTGCTGATTTCACCCCTGCTGCTCCTTTTTCCTGTGCTTCTCCTTTCTGTTGCTATTTTCACTTCTGACTGCTTTGCTTTTTGCTTCCTCTTTTTTAACATCTGCTGATGTTTCCTCTGCTGTTCCTTTTTCCTGTGCTTCCTCTTTCTGTTGCTATTTTCACTTCTGCTGACTCTGCCCTGCTTTTTGCTTCCTCTTTTTCAACATCTGCTGATTTTACCTCTGCTGCTTTTTCCTATGCTTCTCCTTTTTTCCTATGCTTCTCCTTTCTGTTGCTATTTTCACTTCTGCTGACTCTTCTACTTCCCCCCCTTTTCAGTATCTGCTGAACTTGCCTGTGCTGCTGCCTTTTCCTATGCTTATTCTTTCTGCAGCTATTTTTCCTTTTGCTGACTCTGTCTCCAGTTCTGATTCTTCCTTTTTCAGCATTTTCTGACTCTGGAGCTTCTTTTCTTGATCCTGCCTCTGCTTTTCCTTCACCTGCTGATTCTTTTCCTTTTTCCAATGCTTCTGCTTTTTATGCTGATGCTAATTTTTCTTATGCTGCTGATTTGATCTTGCTGCTTTTCTTCTCTTTCTTGATCCTTTACATTTTTGTGGATGATTTCTGATCTCCTCATAGCTTCACTTTTTACATGGGCCTTAATGGCTATTCTCTGACTGCAGCATATATTCCCACTCAAAAGTGCTCCAGTATCTCAGTTTTCAATTCCCAATTACCCTACAAACAACCCTAAAAAGAAGAAATGTAATAGTAAAAGGATATGATGGTACTACCTCATAGGTAGCTGGTTAACCTGTGGACTAGCTGTTAGCCCTGTAGGTATTCTCTTCTGGAGTCCTCACCGTGGCACAGGCTGAGAACCAGAAAAACGGGGAATCTCATGCTACCGAATGTAAGCAGTTAGGGCCACAAGGGCTGGGTAACCCATATTCTTAGAAGGGAAAGTGCCCAGGTGAGCAATACTTGCCCTTTCTGCTGGAAATAGATTGAGGATTAGGTGAGCAATGAGACAATAATGTAGGGCAAGTTGCTTTTTTCTGAAATAGACAAAACTAGATTAAAATACAAGAAAGCGTGGAAGACAGCTAAGCAGCAATGTGGAATATTCTTATATTTATATTATATTATATTATATTCTTATATAAAAGAATGAAAGAGGCTGGAGGACATGTGAAACAAATCAGGCACAGAAACACTACATATTCTCATACATGGAAGCTGGAAAAAAAATTACTGTTACATAGAAGTAGAGAATAGGATAGTGGTTACTAGAGACTGGGAAGGGTAGGAGGATGCAGCATAGGGAGGGATTGGTTACAGTACACAAAAACTATCTAAGAGGAATAAGTTCCAGAGTTCCATAGCACTGTAGGGTGACCATGCTTAATAACAACTGATTGTTATTTTCAAATAGCTAGAAGAGAGAGAATTTTGAATGATCCCAGAACTAATAAATGATAAATATTTGGTGTCATGAATATGCTAATTATTCTGATTTGATCATTGCTTGTAGGAATGGATTTATCACTTTGTACCCCATAAATATATACAGTTATTATTTATCAACTAAAAAAATTTTTAAATTAAGGTAAGAACAGAGGGAGGAGAGTTTTGCAGCAAATGGCATTGAAAGTAAAAGTGCAAAATTGAAGAGTTAATCACTAGTGAAGATGTGATATCAAGTCCTTTGACACTAGAAGACAAAAGGGAAAGTTACACATTTTCCTCTTTCTTAGTGCTATATAAGGTAATTTATTATTATTTTTTATTTTATGCTGCAGGTCCTGAATGTGTGCCTCCCTCCCTTCTTAAAGCGGTGATGAAACCCATAGCAGCTGTTGGAGAAAGCTACCAATATCCTCCTGTGAACTGGGCTGCAATCCTCTCTCCCCTAATGAGGCTAAATTTTGGTAAATGTCAGATGTTTTTACGTCTTTAGACTTTGCATTCAGGATTTGACCTGAATGGATAAACAGATTCGGTGTCACAATGGGTAGTACTGGATAGGCTTTTCAGATCTTGAGGGTTGTCATGTTGGATGGGATGGGTGGTTACTTTCACTGAGTCGTTGAGCCCCTCAGGGTGTGGAAAAAGAGGTCTAAAGACACAGGTCGGATACATTCATCAAAACAACACTTGACTGAGGTGAGTGTACTGCTGGGAATTTGGTACAGGATTCCACAAATCCTGGGTTGGTGGTTATCAAACATCTACTTCCAGAGCCCTAGGTGTCAAGAAGTACCATATTAGATGCTATGAAAGTTTTATCTGGAATAAATTACCACAGATTTAAGGACTTGAAATAACACAAACTTATTATCTTTACAGTTCTAAAGACCGGAAGTCCAACATGTTTCTCACCAGACTTTGAAGTCAAGGTGTCAGCAGAACAGAATTTCTTTCTGACTCTAGAGGAGAATTAATTTCCTTTTTTTTTTTCCCACAATCTTTGACTTACAGCACTTCTTTCTCCATCTTCCAAGCAAGCAGTGGAGGGCTGAGGTCTTCTCACACTGTTACCTTCCTGTTTCTCTACAGACAGGAGATGTTTTCCACCTTTAAGGACTCACATGATCAATGGGCTCACTTAAATAATTCAGTATAATTTCCCCATCTCAGGATTCTAAACTTTAATGACATGTGCAAAGTTTCTTTGCCATGTGTGTATAAGGTAATATATTTACAGGTCCCAGAGATTAGGATGAGGATATCTTTGGGGGCCATTTTTCTGTCTACTACAACTATTTTGTGGTAAGAGGCAAAGTGAGTACACACTTCTTTGCCCCTAAATTCATCCACAGCAACCTCTTTGATACAGAATGGAGTTACCACATACAAATGTAATTTCATATACTTGCTCAAAAAAAAAAAAAAGAAAAAGAAAAAGAAAGACAGAGAACAATTAAAAGTGTTGTAAAATTGCATGGGTGTGTTTGCCATGAGTGTTCTATCACATTAGAGTGATTACATTGATATGATGTATAGAAGGATTTGTATACTATAATTTGTATGCAATTTAAAAGATAGTTAAAGATGATTTTGACTATATATAATTTTTCACTTAAATTTAATTCCTCTATAAGATATGATGTCACCATGATGGGTTTGCAGAGATTTCATTTGAAAAATACGTTCCTTTGTCTTTCCCCTACTTTTATGTGCTGTATTGAAAATGTTGTGTTTTTTTTTTTTTTTAGTAAAATCCTTTAAAAAAAAAAAGATGAAATGGTCTAGTTAGGAAAATAACTCTGCTGATGGAAATCAGACTACCAAAAAGACTTGATCACTAAAGAATATTGCTACATATTTAAGCTATTACAGATCTATATATATTTGTCTATGTGCTGACTATGAGATGGAGAGGAAAACAAAATAGAGGATTTTTAGCTATACTTTTCTCATATTGTCAAAGTGTTTGAGTCTATAGGTTTCTCTGGTATCGTAAAAGGGAATTTCCCTACCCAACTCAAGTACCCCGTCGATTCCAGGACTTGGGACTATGATACTATTGGACATATTCTTTTGCCTCATAACCAATAAGTCTCTTGAAATACTTTCTCCTTTACTAAAGTTCTGTTTCCTACAGCAGTCACATAAGCAGATGCTTTGATTTGGAATAGTAAAGCCTGAGAAGCAGCTGTATTACAGATCCTTTTCCTTTCTTCCCTTTCAGGTGAAGAAATCCAGCAACTGTGCCTTGAAATTATGGTGACCCAGGCACCGTCATCCCAAAATGCGGCTGCACTGTTGGGCTCATGGGTGATACCACCACTCATCCATGGTCTGAGCGTATGTAGCAATTAAGGGTGTTGGCCAACAGGAGGGCATGGCTCCTTTGGAGGAGACTAACATTCATTTGGGTGTGCATTCTCAAAGTCAAGAGTGGATAAACAGGATCTCATAAAAATTAAGGGCTTGATAATACCTGGCCTGCAGACTGGAAAATTATTACAGTTCAGAAGCTCATCATAGCCATTATCATTCATGCTTTAGCAACTTTTTATTACAAAAAGGAGGAAATGATGATCAAGTGTGTTAAAGTTCCTTTCTCAAGATTATATAGCCAAAAAGGTGTGGAGTTATTAGAACCTAAGTTTCTGTGATTATGTGGTACGTGTAATCATTTCAGTAGGTATTAAGATAAAAGGAAATTCACTTGCACTGGGCTCATCTATGTGCTATTCCTCCCTTCCCCAGAGGAGACAGCAAATAAGGTGAGTCTTGATGCCAGTAGGATTTGTTTAGGGACACCAGGGGGATGTAGGTGGGAGGATGTAGGTGGAGAAAAGTGAAATATCTCTGCTGGGGTGTTTAGCCTGAGCAAAAGGTTGAGAAAGAAGTGATCCAGCCTGATGTTTGTGATAAGGATGCTAGCACTTTCCAAGTATAGACCAAGGGTAGACAGGAAGAATAGGGCAAGGTGTTTACAGATGGGTACTTAACAGAGTAGGTATACTTTTGAGTTTCAAGCTAGGACAGAAAATGCATTCCGTGATTCTTTAGAGGTTTACCAGTTTATATTAGTTAAATGCTCTCATCTTTGAGTTATCTCCATAATCTGACCTATTATTCTTCTGTTGTAGGAGTCTTTTAATCTTTGAGTAATGTAAAGCCCTCATCTCTTGGCTTTTGTGCCTACTCTATACTGTTTTCGATTTTGTTTTATAAAATCATTCCTACTCCTCCCAGTTCTTCTTAATTCAAGGTGGATGTTATTGAGGTCTGCATCCTTTCTGTCAACTGTTAATTCATGTTTGACCCTGTCTGTTCCAAGTGGCTCTCATCTAGCTGTCAATGAGTGCTTGCTATGTACCTGGTACCTGCAAACATTCCATGTTACTTATAGACATCAGATTTAATCTCTCTACAACCCTGACAATAAATAACTTTATTGAATTACAATTATTTGGTCTAAAATATGACCACTTTAAGTGTAAAATTTGAGGTTTAGTACATTTATAGATGTTCAGTCATCACTAAGAACACTTCCATCACCAGGCAAAGTTCTAATGTGTCTACTTGTATTCAGTCTTCACTCCCAAACTCAGACTCCGGCCACTACTGATCTACTTCCTGTCTCTGTAATTTTGCCTTTTTAAAAAGAACTTTTATATAAATTTAAGTTTTCATATACATTTTATAAATTTACATTTTATAAATTCTTTAGAATGAAATTATACAATAGGAAGTCTCTTATGTCTGACTTCTTTGACTTCTGAGAGATATATTTTGTCTTTCATTTTATAGGCTGATAAACTGAGGTGGGTGGAGGTCAAGCCAAGTTTGCAGAGCCAATAAACAGGAGCGCTGTGTCTAGCTGACTTCAGAGCCCTATCCTGTTAACTCCTTCTTCCTTTGTGATCAGGCCTATCTCTAATAGCCTGTTTGGTTGACCTCAGAAATTTTTCTTTTACATTTACCTATGATCATAGTTCTTTGTTGTTATTTTTATTAATAAATTCATTTTCTTATAAAATGATAAGGTCGCATATTCTTTAAAATGAGATGTTCAGAAAACTGATGGACTACATTGATCTTTCCTGAAATTTACTGATTTTATGGTCATATTTTATTTTTTAGGACACTTCTTTTTAGACTTGTTGCCCTTGATTATCACATGTATGTTTCTAAGAATCTTTGAAGCCCATTCCCTTAACGTTTGTGTTACATAACAGAGCTATTGGTCACCATTCTCCCTCTTGGCTCTTATGAACTCTCTAAGATGGTCAGTTCCACATACTCAGCTGGTGGTTTTTTGTTGGTCAGAAATCATCTCAACATGCTAGTTCTTCAGATTACTTCCCTAGTTTTTCCCAGAAGAACAAATTGATAACATCAGATGCCTCTATTTAGTTGATTTCCAGCAGATGAAACTTTCTTCTTCCAGAGCTTTTCTTGATAGAAAAGGCAACCTTTTAAATCCAAAAAGCAACTGTAATGTACTCTCAGAACTAGCATTTTGTTCCCTTCAAAGATAAGATCCAAGGTTTAAGCCGAGTAGTTCACAGATGGATTGGCAAATACCATGTACACACATGAGTCACTCTGCATCAGAAGTGACTACAACAGCCAAAATTACAGGCGTTAGTGGCACATTGGACCATGATGCCATGGGAAAATGGGGGGCGGGGGTGGAAGTAACCTTCAGTCTACCCTCAAACACAAGGATGACCGAAAGGTTTTGAGCGTTACAAATCTAGACGTGCCTATTTACATCTAACCTCTTTATTTTACTTTCAGCTGAATATCAAGAAATATCTCCTGGTATCTATACCTCTATGGATAAAACATGTCTCTGATGAACAGCTCCTGGGTTTTGTTGAAAACTTAATGGTGGCAGTTTTTAAAGCAGGTTCTCCTCCTCACAATCCTGAATTATGCCCAAGTGCCTTACAGGGCCTGAGCCAGGCCATGAAAATGCCCAGCCCTGCCCACCACCTCTGGACTCTGCTCCGTGAAGCTACTGGGAAAATTTTTGACCTTCTACCAAATAAGATTCGGGTGAGGAACAAAAATATTTACATTCCTGATGATTTATGTTTGGAATTTTTTAAAGCCTTTTTGGCAAAGTGGGAGGTGTATGTTTTAAGAATGTGGGTGGGAAGGCTAGCAAGAAATAACCACATTCTTCACTTGGAGTTTGTTTGCTTCCAACAGCTAAATTGAGGTTGAATATTTAGAACCAAAGTTTTGAGCAAGCTCAGAAGCAGCTTAACCAGTGCTGCACCAGGAAATTTGCTGCTAGGCAATTTTTACTAAGTGCCTGTGGAAGATAAGCAAACTCAGAAATCCATACTTCTTGTACATACGGACTCCTTGGCCATACTGTCCAATATGCTATTTATATCAAGTGACTTAACATTAGCCCTTCCCCACCCCCAACAGACCTATGAATTGTAGATTTACAAAGAGGTTAAAAATTCATTTGAGATGATAGAAGAGAAAAAAGTACAATCCCCAAAGATGTTTTTAAAATGATAAAAATTGGCCATGTTTTTATTTAGTTAAAATTAAAATATCATGAATAGCTGCTATTCATGAGGTTAAGCAAATCTCATTATTTGTCAGAACATTAAGAATGGAATTGTTATTTTACATTGTATTTTGACATGCTTGGGATTTTTCCTTACCAGAGAAATGATCTAGAGCTATATATCAGTGTAGCAAAATGCCTCTCGGAAATGACAGATGATGATGCCAATCGGGTTGCCCAGATTACTAAGGTAATAACATACCTATCTATATTTTTTTCATTATTGCAGCAGGAATTACCATTGAGGAGTTGATTGCTGTTTCCTTTTGGCTGAAGCTAATTTTGCTTCATATTCGTTATTAGTTAATTTCAGGAAACATCTTTAGTTTCATTGTGGGTCTAGTGTCCAGCCTACTAGTATGGTTAGTGCTTAATAAATGCATGTTGTTGCATAATGAGTCATTTAAAGAAAACAAAAAAATACTATATGTGTGGATAGATGAGTGAATAGCTTTTTAACCCAGCCTCTTCCACTTTGTCCTTCACCTGATAGTATTCTTTTGGAATGAAGAAAGGTGGTTGATTGAAAAACAAGCACTGTTAGCTTTCACACAGGAATATTTACAAGTGCCTTCCCTACCCACATGTAGTCAAATGATGAATGAACAAAAGGTGGCGTATCAGTAAAGTTGCCATATTTAGCAAATAAAATACAAGATTTTTTGTTAAATTTGCATTGCAAATAAATAATGATTTTTTTTAGTTTATGTACATTCCAAAATGACAACCTTGCATACCAGCCAATGCCAATGGTCTAGAGCCCCAGAGCTTATGGACTTCATATCATTCATTTTATTTATTTATGACAAGTTTGCCAGTTCAGTTGGATCCTTGAATTTCTGCATCATATAATAGTGGTTCTCAAAGTGTGGTCCCTGGACTAGAGTCATCAGATCCATCTGGGAACCAGTTAGAAATGCAGATTCTCCATTTCCACCCTAGACCTGCTGCATCAGAAACTCTGCAGGTGGGGCCTATGAGTGTGGGTTTTAATAGTCTCAGGGGACTCTGGAGCATCCTGAGGTTTCAGAGCCACTGTCACAGGGTATTTGAAATATCAGCATTTTGGAGATTAGCTGGATTCAATCAAGGAGAAGCAGTTTAAGGAAACAGTTAAAAGAGTGGATTCTGGAGCCTCAGTGCTCCAGTTTGAAATCCACCTCTCTAATTTGTTAGTAATGTGATCGTGGCTAAGTTTCATAACCTCTCTCTGCTCCAGTTTCCTCATCTATAAAAGGGAGACAATAACAACTACCTACTAGGGTTGTTCTGATAGTCTCAATACTTACTTCATTTGGGAGTGGGGAATCTATTGCCTTGGGGCCACCTATGGTCTCCTGGATACTTGAGTGCAGCCTTTGAATTTTACAGAACAAATTCTTTTAATAAAGAGATTTGTTCTGTGAAGTTTCGATTCGTTTGAGGGCTCACATGTGGCCCTAAGTAGGTAGGTTCCCCAACCTGGTGTGAGGACTCACTATTATTTATCATTATAATTGTTACATTTGTGTAACTAATTGTGTCTTATATGTTACAGTCATATAATGTAGTTGGGAATAAATCATGTAATTTACTTATTGGTACATAGAAGTAAAGGTTGCTGTGTTAATTACATGGATCCCAAAGTACCATTCAGAACATTGTCATTGGAACATACTGAACAGTATTCTGATGTCCCCCAAAGAGTTAGTCTTCTCTGATGAAGCTGGAATTTTCTACTCATTTCTGAAATAAGAGAGGCAAGTATAAGGCAATGGTGGAGAGCACAGACTCCTGGGTTCCAATTCTTACTCTGCCACCTCTAGCTATGTGACACCTTAAGCAAGTTGCTTAACCTCTGTGCTTCAGTTTACCCATCAGTAAAGGTGGGATGATAATAGGAATCTACTGCAGAGGGTTGATGTAAAAATTAAATAGTTAATATAGCAGTTCTCAAATGTTTTGGTCTCAGGAACGCTTTCGTTTCTTACAAATTATTGAGGACCCTAAAAAGACTTTATTTATATGGGTCATACCTATTGTTATTTACTGTATTAGAAATTAAAACTAGGAAAATTTAAAATTAGTTACTTAAAAGTAATAATAAACCCTTTACATCTTAACATGAATAATAAAAAAAAATTTCAAAGCACAAAAACTTAGAAAAGTGGCATTATCATAAATTTTAACACTTCTCCTTGATGTCTGGCTTAATAGAAGACAGCAAGATTCTCATGACTGCTTCTTCATTCCATCTGTTGTGAGGTTGTTTTGGTAAGTATGTGAAGAAATCCCAGCCTTATACAGATAGTAGATAGACAGAGGAAGAGCACATAATAGTCTTTTCTGATAATTAAGAATATCCTTCTTTAATAGTGCATCAAAATTCAACAACTGGTGCTTTCTTAAAGGTTAGTTGCAATGTGGAAACCATATCAGAGAAACCTACTTGCTTCGTTACATTAAAATACACTGGTCTGTTTGCACTTTGAGTCTTTTATATATGCATG
This sequence comes from Arctocebus calabarensis, assembly GCA_963573935.1. Taxonomy (NCBI): domain Eukaryota; kingdom Metazoa; phylum Chordata; class Mammalia; order Primates; family Lorisidae; genus Arctocebus; species Arctocebus calabarensis. The sequence goes on from CAUYON010191524.1 coordinate 15,751, forward strand.
ATTTTATAATAACATACATTGGTACTTTGGAAAATATTGGATCATTGAGATTTAAAGATCTTCCAAATGTTGATGCATTTCATTATACAGTATAAAAACATCTTATTTGTTAATATCACCAGTTATATCATCAGAGAGCTTTTTCACATATTGGGAAGCTGCCAAACCCATAGAAGCAGAAACAAATTTTCCCAAAATCTAATTTTTGCTCAAAAGCTTAGATTTTATCATTAGGAACGAATACTATCTATACTATCTGATACTTTACTTGAAGTGACAAACTCATTTCCTTCAATGTTAAGAAAACAATCTGTCAAATACACAGTTTGAATAACCATAATTTGTCCCCCAATATCTACCAGGTAACTCTTTCTTGCCTTGGGACCACCATCATACATGTAGGCAGCAGAAGTCCTATATGAGTATTTTCCACTTTGTTCTGCAGAATGTTAAAAAAATATATATGTACTCAGAGGCCAAGGTTCAATGAAACTAATTATTGTTTGCAAGGACATTTTAAGTGAAATTGGCTTTTTAAAAAAATTGTGAGTGGACTTAAGGACTTAAATTTAAGGCATGAAACGATAAAAATCCTCAAAGAAAGAGTAGGAAAAAACGCTGTAAGCTATCAGCCTGGGGAAAGACTTTATGAGGAAGACTGCCATGGCAATAGCAACAACAGCAATAATAAACAAATGGGATAGAATTAAACTAAAAAGCTTCTGTACAGCCAAGGAGACAAAAACCAAAGCAAATAGACAACCTATCCAATGGGAAAGGATGTTTGCATATTTTGAATCAGACAAAAGTTTAATAACTAGGATCTATATAGAACTTAAATTAATCCATAAGAAAAAACCCAACAATCCCATACAAAGAAGAAAGATGAACAGAATCTTCTCTAAAGAAGACAGATGGATAGCTAGTACACGCATGAAAAAATGCTCATCATCCCAAATTATTAGAGGAATGCAAATTAAAACCACCCTGAGATATAATCTAACACCAGCAAGAAAATGGCATATACCACAAAATCTCAAAAACTGCAGATGCTGGCGCGGATGTAGAGAGAAAGGATCACTTTTACACTGCTGGTGGGACTGCAAACTAATACAACCTTTTTGGAAGGAAGTATGGAGAAACCTCAAAGAACTCAACTTAGACCTCCTGTTTGATCCTCCAGTCCCATTACTGGGCATCTATCCAGAAGGAATAGAAACCTTTTATTATAGAGACACTTGTACTAGACTGTTTATCACAGCTCAATTTACAATTGCTAAAATATGGAAGCAGCCTAAATGCCCTTCATCCCAGGAATAGATTAGCAAGCTGTGGTATATGTATACCATGGAATATTTTTTATTCAGCCATTAAAAAAATGGAGATTTTGCAACATTTGTACTGGAGGTGGGACATATTATTCTTAGTGAAGCATCACAAGAATGGAGAAGTATGAATCCTGTGTATTCAACTTTGCTATAAGGACAAATAATGACAGTTAATGACATGGTGGGGCATGGGGGAAGGGGAGAGCAGAGAAGGGGGGAGGAGGTGAAGGAAAGGAAAAGAAAAAAAGAAAAGTAAATAGTGACTAATTCTCACATAAATTGGATTTAGTTTTGACCGAAGTACATTGCTTAAACATTAATTTTTAATTCAACTTGTTAATATGTTGTTTAGGATATTGCATCCTCATTTATAAGTGAAATATGTATGTAATTTCTCTTTTACAATAATATATTTTTTCCGATTTTATTATCAGGTGTATCCAGATTAGGGAGAATGAGTTTGAAGTATTTCTTCTTTTTCTATTGTCTGTGAGATTTGGCATGATCTGTTTTTTGAAATTATCTTTTATCTTTAAATATTAGTTGTCTATTTTTTGAGACTTTGGAAAAAAAAATAAGACTCCATACTGAACCTCAGAGTCAAAGCATTCTATAATAGACATACTCTTATCTGACAGTGTGAATGTTACTTTCTTTGCATTATTATTCGTATTATTGCTCAATAAAAATGTGAGTGGCAGTAAAAAATAAAATAAATGCTAGTACAGTTTTGATATTAATATAAAAATAGTTTTGACCTCTCAGAATCTCTAGAAAAGCCTTGAGATTCCCCTAGAAGTCTGTGTATTACATTTTGAAAACCACTGAACTAATACAAGTTAAATGATTCAGAATGATGTCTACCACATGGTGATTATTCTATTTGTTATCCTTTTATTATTATTTATGAATACTGAATATTATTACCAACTAACCGCTGAACATATTTATTGTTTTCATGGAGAAATAGAAGGTGATACTACAGTCCACTACTGTATATTTTTATGTAGCATGTAGGCAGTTTATTCACATGCTCCTGAAAATGAACAGGATGCTAGCATCAAACTTACCTTTTCTGTTTTGCCCTTGCTTTGAAATATAGTTTTAATTTAATGGTAACTGAACAATTTACTTTTTTTTGCAGAGCAACATAGAAAAGGCTGCCTTTGTCAAACTGTACTTAATCTCTCAAGGACGATTCCCCCTGATGAATTTGACTGACATACTGAGTGTTGCTGTGCAGCACCGTGAGAAAGAGGTACTAGCCTGGATGGTTCTGCACAGCTTATACCAGGCGCGGATCGTCAGCCACGCCAACACAGGTGAGGCCAGCTCAGGGAACACCGAGAGCAGAGGTGGATCTACTGCTGTCCCTTTTAAGCTGGACTTGTTTTCTTAACTTAGGGGAATGGGAGGGGTGGGGTTGGGGGAGGATGGGTAGAGGGAGGGAATTAGTGGGAACACACCTACGGTGCATCTTAGCAGGGTACTGGCGAAACTTATTAAAGGTAGAGTATTAATGTCTTTATATAGTGATCAAGGAAATGCCATGAAGGATATCTATAACAGTATGATCAAAATATTTCTGAA
>CAUYON010191525.1:0-59297 GCA_963573935.1 Arctocebus calabarensis
TTCTCAGGTCGCCCTAGCAGAGTTGATGTGCGCTCTTTGACATTTTCTTTTGGCTCAGATCCAAACCATCGGCTTTCTTGCTGAGTTTCTGTCCTTTAACTCTCCTTCTGGATGGGAACCTCTGCGGAAAGCTGGCTACAGTTTGCCATCTTGGCTCTTCCCCCCAGTAAAATAGTGTTTTGACCTCTTTGGGAGAAAAACAGATAATTTGTTTCCTTGCATGCATCTATCTGTCTCTCACATGTGTGTGAACATGTTTATGCCCTTGTGTACACACACACACACATTTAGGTATGCATAAGTCTGTGTGTTGTGTGTGCATGTGTACATATTAGGATTAGACCTCTCTGTCCATATCCAATGAACTGTGGGCCTTCCGGTGTCAGTTGGCCTGAATCTTCCATTCTGCTTCTCAAAGGACAGAGGAGGGGGACAAAGGGCCCCCTTAATATCATTTAGTGCCTTCCAAGACTCACAGAAAGCAGGAGATTTGGGGACCCCCAGCAGTGGCAGCATGATTGCCAGGGTACCCAGGCAGTAGAGTGTGTCACAGATGGAGGCCTCCCTTCATGTCCCTTACTGTTTCTTGAAGCAGGCAAGGCTTTGGAAGTCACAGGGACGTCCAGGGCTTGGCAGTTAGGGAAGGGATCTAGAGCTAGAGATGGAAGTTTCCACATCACAACTGACTAAATCAGGGAGCTTCCAGGAATATACCAAAAGCTTGGAGGAGGGGCTGAGTTGGTTTGCTTTGCTTTTTCTTTTCTTTTCCTTTCCCTTCCCTTTCCTTTTCCTCTCCCCCTTCTTCCTTTTCCTCTTCTCCTTTAACAAAATTCATCAGTTAGAGCAGTGATTCTCAACCTTCCTAATGACACGGCCCTTTAATACAGTTCCTGTGGGTTGTGATCCACATCAAAGGCAAAAGCCAACAAGGTACATCATTCCTTGATGCTTCATGAACGTTTCATTCTGCTGGTTGTGGCAGGCAGTACAGTTCACCTCCCACCAAAAGTGTTTCAATCCCTAGAACCTGGTAAAGGGAATTAAGGCTGCTAATCAGCCTACCTTAAAGTAAAGAGTAGAGCATGGCTTGTCCAGACAGACCCAGTCTAATCACATGTACTCTTTTTTTTTTTTAAGACAGAGACTTAAACTTTCACCCTGGATAGAGTGCTGTGGCATCACAGTTCACAGCAAACTCCAATTCCTGGGCTCAAGTGAGTCTCCTGCTTCCGCCTCCCAAGTAGCTGGGACTACAGGTGCCCACCACAATGCCTGGTCATTTTTTGGTTGCAGCCATTATTGTTGTTTGGAGGCCCGGGCTGGATTCGAACCCACCAGCTCAGGTTGTATGTGGCTGGTGCCTTAGCCCATTGAGCCACAGGCGCTGAGCCCACATGTACTCTTAAAAGAGGAAAAGGTTGATTCTACATTTTGGCAATTGTGAATTGAGCTGCAAGAAACGTTCTAGTGCAAATGTCCTTATGATAAAATGATTTTTTTTTTCTTCTGGGTAGATGCCTAGTAATGGGATTAAAAGATCAAATGGAACATCTCTATTTAGCTTTTTGAGGATCTCCATAGTTCTTTCCAAAGGGGCTGTATTAGTTTGCAATCCCCCCAACAGAATACAAATGTTCCCTTTTCTCCATACCCTTGCCAGCATCTGCAGTTTGGGGGCTTTGTGATGTGGGCTTTTCTCACTGGGGTTAGGTGATATCTCAAGCAATGGTTTTGCTTTTTACTTCTCTGATGATTAGGAATGAGGAGCATTTTTTCAAATGTTTATTGGTCATTCATCTGTCATCTTTGGAGAAGGTTCTATTCATGTTTCTTGCCCCAAAATACATGAGATTGTTCTTTTTTGGTTGATTAATTTGAGTTATCTGTAGATTCTGCTTATTAGCCTTTTGTTAGATTCATAACATTTAGAATCTTCTCCCATTCTGAAGGTTGTCTATTTATTTTAATTGTTGTGTCCTTAGCTGTGCAGAATCTTCTTAGCTTAATTAAGTCCCATGTATTTCTTTTTGTTGTGCAATTGCCAATGGAGCCTTATTCATAAAATCTTTCCCCAGGCTGACACCCTCAAGAGTTTTTCCTACACTCCTACACTTTCTTCTAGGATTTTTGTCATTTTGTGGTTTAGATTTAAATTTTTTATACAGCATGAGTCAATTTTAGTAAATGGTGAAAGATGTGTGTCCAGTTTCAGTCTTTTATATGTGATTATCCAGTTCTTCCAGCACCATTTATTGAATTTTTTCCCTCAAGTAATTTTTAAAAGGAAAGATCATTTTCAGGTTCTTTTCCAAGAGAAATCAAGACCTATATCCACTTTTCAAAATAAAAATGAAACCAGTACATTGCCAAACCCCAAAAGTTCAGGCAGCAGGTGGATAATTTAGTCATGGAGCTGGCTGGTTAGTTATTTGGATAATTGAATTTAAGCCATCATGGATAATGTAATCCTGCTTAATTTGCAAAAATGTCAGGCCTGGAGACAGATCAGAAGGAAAACATTTGGTGATGGCAGAAACATCGTCGGAGAGACTTGCTTGGTGTTATGAGATGTCTGTAAGAAGCGCCTTTTCACAATATAAGGGCTTAGATTGAAAAGATTTGATTAAGAACCTTGGCAATCTGGTGTGTGTCATTATTGTGAGTGTTACATAATGCGTTTTGCTAATTTATTTATGAAATGTTTGATTTAGCAGTCCATTTGCCCCTTGTCAAAAGCATCTGGGAATGCCTTCATTTTCAGTTTGTTTACTTGAATAATAATTTGATTTGGGCTTTCCCATTTGGCAAGTTGATTCTAATCCCAATAATATCTATAATAGCACCAATGGTAGAGTCCTATTATTCTGGAAATTTTGTGCTTATTGGCTTTGCAAAAGGAGCTTTAGGGAAGAATGGCATTTCCTTCATTTACCTCCTCAGTCTGTGGAGGAACACGGTTCTGCTTCACTGATCTTTGTTTCAGTCTCGGTTGTGCCCACTGCTTGTGTCCAGAAGTCCTGTGCTTGATGGGTGGACTGGTGAGAGAGCCTGAGTGGGCATTTATTTGTCTAGAGTCTCCTGGAAGAAAACTCACCATCAAAATGGGCTCCAAAAGGTACCTTAGATGATGTTGGAGGGGAGCAGACATGGTGAGTATACGTGGCTAATGGGGCCCAAGTCTGGTTTGTATCAGACAGACCCATGGGTGCTAGGGTTTTAGATAAAAACATGTAAAGACTGGATCACACTGGCTTGGGGACCTCTCTAATATACAGTTAACCTGGTACCTGAGGGTGACACTGCAAATCAGCAGTACTTAGTGGCTCAATGTTAGGAAATACTGGGACCTGGCAGGGCTACAGTGGCAGCCTTTGGGACAGCTGAACATTTATCAGAATCTCCCCACTCTTGGAAGTCTCAGATATACAAGGAATAGATTCACTTATGCCTGAAGGCAAGCTAACAGTCACTCCAATGTTGTGATCTCCATGCTGGTGACAACTGGTTAAACTTGGTCTTTGTAATGAGCCCTGGATTTGAACTCTCCATTGAAACAATGCTTTTGCAGTGGTTGATTTCACCAAGAGCATATCTGTGTGTCAGAACAGGGACATGTGCATTCAGAGTCTTGCCATGACAGTCAGTCCTGGTTCCTTTCTTACCCAGTCAAATTTCACCACTGGAGAGTTAGTTTGTTATTGCTGTGGGCTGCAGTGTCCTCCAATGTTCATTTATTCAAACTGAATTGCCAGTGAGATAGTATTAAGAGGTAGGAACTTTAGGGAGCTGATTAGATGATAAACCTCACAGTTAGAACAGGGCCCTTATGAAAAGGCTTGAGGGGGTGGGTTTGCTCCCTTCTGCTCTTCTGCCAGAATACAGCATTCATCTTGATTTTCCACTTCCATCTCTTCTGCCAAGAGATGGCTCCATCTATGAAGAATGGGCTTCACCATACACGGAACCCGCTGGTGCCTTAATCTTGGACTTTCCAGCCTCCAGAATTGTGAGAAAATAAATTTCTGTTTTTTATAGGTTAGCCAGTCCAAGGTATTTTGTTATGGCTTATAGGGAAGATAAGTTAATTATGCTTTCTTGCCTGAAGGCCAGCAGATGCCAGAATATTTTGAGGAATCATGATCAAGCCCACAGATGCCATGTTATCTTAGGTAACTGTGATTAAGCAATATGATGTCATTCTTATTAGCACTTGATTGAAAGCCACTGTTGTTTTGGGTGTGCTATATAAGCATCCAAGGCTTTCTATCTGGAGGGAAGAGTCTTACGCTAGCTTGCCTGCTCCTATAAGCTGAATGAAAGTAGATGTCCCCATGTTTGCTTGCTGGCTGCCATGAGCTGAATAAAGGGCATATCACAGCTTCCTTCGGCTCCTCAGTTTTTCTTTGGTCTGTCCAAATCCAGGGCAAACCTCCTTGGCCTCAGTCCCTGGCACTACTTAGCCACCAAACAGACAAAGATCGTTGTCTTCAAATTCATGTCATTATTCATTACTACTCGTGGATTATTCCCTACAGTTCACAGAAAGTAGATTAAAAATAAGTGGAAAAAATGATTTTTCATATAGAAATTCAATGATATAAAAATTCATGAGAACCTGGGTTCAAGTTGCTGATAGCTAGTAATGTGATGAGTTATAACCACAGAGCTAAAATAGGTTTCTAAAAGTAAATTAGTAGAGTATCACTATTACAAATTCTAAATCAAGGGAATATAAGCATGGAGGCTTTTTATTTTTATTTTTTGAGACAAAGTCTCACTCTACAGCCTTGGGTATCCTGGTTCACAGCAACCTCAATCTCTTTGGCTTGAGAGACCTCTTGCCTCAGCCTCCCAAGTAGCTGGGACTACAGGTGCTCACCACAACACTTGGCTGGTTTTTCTATTTTTAGTAGAGACAGAGTCTCACTCTTTTTCAGGCTGGTCTTAAACTCCTGAGCTCAAGCAATCCACTGCCTTGGCCTCCTAAAGTGTTAAGATTACAGGACTGAGCCACTATGTCCAGCCCTGGAGGCTTTTTCAATTTACTCATGGAATGCTCAGAATCTAACATTTCTTCACCTCTGCCCTCAGCCAAATCTGTTGTGTTCAGCCTGCCTCTGTTGTTCTGCAAGAGATAGAACACTGCCCTCCTCTGGGAAGTGGGAAGCACGGCTTTAGCCTCGCCCTTAGTTACCAAATACTTAGTCTACCTTAGCCTCAGCTCTCATATCTGGAGATGGCAGAAGACTTTTCCTCCCAGTTTTTTGTGTAAGACACTTAAATGAGATTGAAGATTCAAGGCTACAACTCTCACACTGGACCACTCAGTGGGAACCAGAGACTCAGATGTGTTGGACCAAATGTAAGTGGTAAAAGGTGTGTGGTAACTTACCTAATAGGGGTCATGTTTAATTTTAAGAACATGGATAATGTTTCTACCAATGCTATAATTCCCTAATAGCCTTCTAGGATGAAAAGTCAGGGCTGCCACCCTTGTTCTGCAGAAGTTCACGGCTGAGCCTGTGAAATGTCTGACAGTTGGACCTGCCTTCCACTCTGGATTTGCCACCTAAGCTGCACTTTAGCATCACCTGGGGTGCGTTCACATGCTTCTGAAAGCCCAGCCACTATAGAGCCACTCTAATTATATCGAAATTTTTGGAGTGAGACCCAGGCATCTGTGTTTTTACAGGCCCTGGGAAGCTACCCAGGAACTTATGGCTTAGAACTCCTGCCCTGGTCTCTCTGCCTCTCCAAATGTGGTCCTTGAACCAATAGCTTTAGCCTCACCAGGGAGCTTGTTAGAAATGTACAATCTTAGTTTTACCCCAGACATGTTGATTAGAATGTGCATTTAAACACGATCCCCACGTAGTTCCTATGGAGAGAAAAACTCGGCAAGTGTTCTCTGGACAATCCCAGAGTAAGGCTGCTCGGTCTAGGGGGGAGGCCATCTGTGTCTTGGGTCTTAATGTGATAGGATGATAACATGAAGATAACTCCACTATTACACACTTTAACAATGTATTCAAAATGATACCTACATATATTTGTTTCTTTTTTCTTTTTTTTTCTTGCAGTTTTTGGCCGGGGCTGAGTTTGAACCTGCCACCTCTGGTATATGGGGCCTGCGCCCTACTGCTTGAGCCACAGGCACCCCCACACCCATATATTTGTTTTTTTAAATCCAATGCTCTTTTTAAAAAAGTTTATTTATTTACTTATTTTATATATATCTTGTTTGAGACAGTCTCCCTCTGTCACCCTGGGTAGAGTGCTATGATGTCATAGCTCACAGCAACCTCAAACTCCTGGGCTCAAGTGATCTTCTTGCATCAGCTTTTCTATATTTAGTAGAGACAGGCTCTCCCTCTTGCTCAGGCTGGTCTCGAACTCCTGAGCTCAAGTGATCCGCCCACTTCAGCCTCTCAGAGTGCTGGGATTAGGGATAAGCCACCATGCCAGGCTATTATTTACACATATTTGGATTTTAGAAAAAGCTGCCTAATAATTTTTCAGGCAAATGTGATTCAGAACTGTAGCCACGATAATATTCAAAATAAATTGTAAGGTTTGGACTCTGGCTTAGTGATGCTCTTGAAAGCACCTTACATATAGAATACAAGGCCCATAAAAAGCTATTTTCTTATTCTTTTGGAGAGACCTGTATCTGTTGGAGGAGATATTACTTTTTAAGGAGGACTTTAGAAGAGGAAAGGTTGACTATAAAACGGTGATTGAAAACAATAAATGTAGGCTTTGCCGCTTGTAGAAACACAAACACAGGCAGAGGTGAACTGTATTTTGAAAGGAAAGGAAAATATTCACTCTGTTGTGGGTGGAATTTACATAGATCTTGTTCAAATATGCACTCCTATCCTAAGTTTAAGGCTGCTGCCTGGTACACAGCCTTTTTGCCCAGAGTGCTGCTTCTTTGGAATAGCAAAACAGGGAGGTCAGTAGCGGCTGAGAAAGGGGACAAATAATTCTGAAAAACAAAAATAAAGGAGCACCCAGATGTAGGGAGGTCTGGGGTGAAAAGAGAAACCATCTTCGCTGAGTTCGCGTCTGCTGGCCACCACACACACAGAGGGCACAAGGAGACGAGTCTGCCATGGTGGCTGCCTTGCCCAAGGAGCAGAAGTGGATTTGAACCCAGACCTCTTGGCTGTTCTCTGTCATGCCAGGAGTTCATGAGGCCCTCCGTGAACTATGTCGATTTTAACCTGTGGCCCAGAACCCACCTTGCTGTTTCTTCATGCCTTTCAAAACATCAGGATGGCATTTCATCCACTCTCTTTCCTTCTTCCCGTCTTGCTTTTACCTTCCTGTTCTCTGGCTTTGTACACGGCGGGTAGTCTTCAGAAATCATCTTCAGAAAAGCAATTTCCTTATTACCTGGTTCCAGGATACTCATTCACGCTTAGGTAATTTCCTTTTCTTAATTTCTGCCAACTTGCCTGGCAGCCATCGAGACCATGTTTCCAAGATTTTCTTTCCCCCAAAGTCTAACTTTATCCAATGTTTTATTTACTTAGTATGTATATCTTTGCTGTCCCAGTGCTGTGACATGAAGGCTCGGTTTGGTTTTATAGAAACTCCCTGACTCAAATGTCCTTGCCTGAAGGCCAAGGGCAATCTGTTCATAGAATATCAGAGTCTTAGTAACCTCCCAGGCAGGTTGCAATCTGCTACGTCTAACCTCCCCTCTGTACGTTTCTGTCCTACCTGTTGCCTCAGTGTCTATAGCTCATTCCCGTTCTGTGCCCTGGACCACACCCCTCTGGCACAAGGTGACCTTTTGCCACAGTTACCTTTGTCCTCTCCTGCAGCGTGACCTCTCCCATACCGTCACAGCACTCCAAGGCTGACATTACAGATGGCTGCTCAGGCCGACAGATCTGTTCTGTTTTAATGGAGTTAATGAGTTTCCAACATTTAAAGATCAGGGTATTTCTCCAAAAAAGTACTTTTTATGTTTTCTTTTTTTTTCTGAGACAGAGCCTCAAGCTGTCACCCTGGATAGAGTGCCGTAGCATCATAGCTCACAGCAACCTCCAATTCCTGGGCTCAAGCGAGTCTCCTGCCTCTGCCTCCCAAGTAGCTGGGACTACAGGCGCCTGCCACAAAGCCTGGCCATTTTTGGTTGCAGCCGCTATTGTTGTTTGGCGGGGCTGGGCTGGATTTGAACCCGCCAGCTCAGGTGTACGTGGCTGGCGCCTTAGCCCGTTGAGCCACGCGCACCAAGCCCTTTTTATGTTTTCTTATTAAAACCAAGAACTGAAACAAAACAGGAGATCTAGCAAGCTGAGCCAAGCTGGCAGTGACAGGTGCCGGGGCTCTGGCCTCGCTCCTCAGCAGCCAGCCCCCTTCCCTCCTGCTGGAGTCTTTACATAAACTTTTCTGTTTAGATACACAACTACTCACCGTTGTATCCAATTCCCTACATTATTCAGTACAGGTGTGTGGCCTCCGCCATAGAGCCAAGGTGTGTAGCAGGCTGTACTGTCCAGGTGTGTGTAAGGACCCTGGGACTGGCCCTGTCACCTGGGCATGACCCACTTGCAGCCATTTTAAGTCAAATGCTCTCTTGAGGCTCTTGGATGACAAAGGCGCTCCTGACACTACGGGAGCCCAGCTGGATGTGGCCATTAGTGTGGGCTCACCTCCACTGGGCTGTGCTGGCACGTGCAGCATTTCCAGGCTACTGACCTTTGACTAAGGCTTTGGCATCTTCACACACAGCATTCTGTAACCACGGATCGGTGAGTCGTTTCAGAGCGGAAGGGAACAGCCTGTCAGCGCTGTTCAGGAATCCTATCTGGGCTTATGATTTGTTTCTGGTTTTGGAAGAGGCTGGGGATGGGACTTGGGTTTTAATAATTATCGCTGGTAACGTGGCTAGTGTGTGTCTGTGAGAGACCTCACCAGGAACAGATTCCTCATACCAAAGTGCTTCTCACACACGGACATAGTCACACATGCATGTACGTGCTCCTAGACACATGAGATCAGGCAAGACTCACACACGCGTGCTCTCACACACACACACACACACACATGCCCTCCAGGGCTGGCTGGACATTTGCAGACAAAGCTTTCCTGCAAGTCCCAGCTGTGGGAGGACAAAGCAGCCCTGGCCGGTGGTCTCCTGAGCCCTTTCACACACATCCTTCCGCTGGGGCTGCAGCTGTGCTGAATTCTTTGTGACAAATCTGGTCTGTGAGTATAAAACGTCGCTTGTGAGTCTTTTCAGCAGTGGAACACCAGAGGGGAGTGGCATGTAGTCACCGCCGTGGGGGTTCCTGTTGCTTCCCACCTTGTTTGGGCCCAGGCTTCATCTCCCTCCCCCTGGGCCTTCCGCAGCTGATGGCAGGAGAGCTCTGCGTTCCCGCGGTTGGTGTGAGCACATACAGGGGGCTCCCTTCGCTCTGTTCCCTGCTCTCCTGAGAATTCTTCATTCCGATGCATTATTTATCCAGAACTCTTTTGTCAATAGGAGCGTAGTCAGTATATCCAGTCTCCAAGCAAGAAGCGAGAGCTTCGGTGTCTGTGTTTCTATGTCCACACTCAAAGCGTGTGTGCGTGCCGCTCTCCAGCCCTCTGTCACCTGGTTTTTGCTCCTCCTACACGCCACGTCCTTTAAGACATGTGCAGACTGAACACTTTGCCCTCCTGTGTGCCGCTGTCTCTTTCTACTGCGTCCGACCATTGCTTGGCCTTCTACCGTTGCGACTCACACGTGGCCTCTCAGCTGTTTTTGTAAATAAACTTTCCCAGGGACACAGCCACACTCGTGTGTTTACGTATTGTCCGTGACTGTGTTCGTGCTATAAAGGCAGAGTAGAATCCTTCCAAAGAGACATTCTGGCCCACAGAGCCTGTAGCAAAAATTCGCTGGCCCCTGTCCTATTTTGTCCACACCTGTGACTTCGACTGCCACACTGCAAAGATCTGTGGCATATGACCCCCAATAGGCTCCATCATTCTATTCTATATACATTTTTTTCTTTTGGTATCTGCTATTATTTGAAATTACATGGTTTTCAAATGGAAGCACATCCTGATCACTGCAAAAAATGTCACCAAGCATCTCACCTTAGGGCACCTTGGGTGCCTCATGTTAGGTGAGTGTGTACGAGAGGAAAATAATGGCATCCATAGACCCCGGGTGAGCGGGTTTGTGATTGTGGACAGAGTTTTGCTGACCTGCCTGGGACTGTCACCCCACCCCCCCCAATGTCACTGAGCCTACCCAGGTAGGTGAGGTGAACATGGCTGCTTCTTGACCATCCTCAGGACTGGTAGAAGCTGACCTGCTCTTTCCTCCTGCAGAGCACAAGTCCAGCTGGGGCCAGGCTGCCACGTCAGTTCGGGAGGTTCAGTGTCATGCCACTGCTGCTTCTACTCCCAGGAGACAGCAAACCAGGCTGCACGGGCTGTAAATCGATCACTGTAAGGGCTGGACCTGGAGATGGAGCATTTCTAAGTGACACTGTGCTTCTCTTATCTGCTGTGCCCTGAAAACAGGCTTCTGTTTTGAGAGGGTGAGTGTGGAGAAGGCTTAATCCAATCACTTTTGGGGGATTAGGAGGCCTGTGGATAAGCTGCCTGGCTGAGATGGAGCCTCCCGTGGCGCTCTCTACGAGTCTGGGTGAATCCACTGCTACATAACCAGGGAAAGTCAGGGATGGGGTTTTGAGACAGCTGGAGGAAATTGGTTTGAAATCCACATTTCTAAAATGTTCAGATTAGTCAGGGAGGCTCTGGGCAGGACTAAGCTAGCCTCAGCGAGGCAGCTGAGCTGTTTGAGATTTCAGTGGTATGTCCACAATGTCCAGGGAAAAACGTGTGCACTACTTTTTCTGGGACTGTGTTATCTCATTTACTCACATTCAGGGTCCTCCTGGACCTTGGAACACCTGACCTGGGGTCCTGCACAGCTTGTGCTAGAGACCCCCAAAGCAGAGGTCTGGCTTCTCTCCTGGACTGACCCACTTGCTGGGACACATTCCCAAATCTCCTTGGAGGTTCTCAGAACCAATGCCCAGCTCCCCTTCCATACACAGGACACCACATGACCTTCACTCACCCAAGCTCAAGGCTGGTTTTCTCTTTTGAAGTGTATTTTTCACAGATTTCACTCAAAAGGCAATGAAATCTTGTTCTTTTAGATATTTAATTGTTGCCTTGTAATTCTCACTTGTGTCATTATACAGGTGGCCCACCGGCCCCTTGCTCTGGTCCTGCCCTTGTTCAAGCAAACTCCACAGCCCCCTGGGCCCTTTGTGTCCAGTCTTCTCCCCGTTTCCACTTTGCAGAACCTGGGACACAGCCAGTAGGTGTCTCACGTTTTGCCCCCATCTGACTCACAGCCTTCATTCCTGCCTCCCTGACTGCCCTGGGCACAGCCAAAAGCATCTCTCATGGCCTAGTGTCTGTCCAGGGAAAGTCTTGTACTCCTTGTCACCATACCCAAATGTACCCACTGAACCTACCGACAAGGCACACACCCTGCACTGTACCAAGACTGGGCTATACTCACCCTGCACTGTGCTCACACTGAGCTATACTCACCCTGCACTGTGATCACACTGAGCTATACTCACACTACATTGTGCTCACACTGAGCTATACTCACCCTGCGCTGTGTTCACACTGAGCTATACTTACCCTGCACTGTGTTCACACTGAGCTATACACACCCTGAAGTATGGTCACACTGAGCTATACTCACCCTGCGTGGTGCTCACACTGAGCTATACTCACCCTGCACTGTGTTCACTCTGAGCTATACTCACCCTGCACTATGCTCACACTGAGCTATACACACCCTGAAGTATGGTCACAATGAACTATACTCACCCTGCATGGTGCTCATGCTGAGCTATACTCACCCTGCTCTGTGCTCACACTGAGCTATACTCACTGTGCATGGTGCTCACACTGAACTATACTCACCGTGCATGGTGCTCACACTGAGCTATACTCCACCCCGTACTGTGCTCACACTAAGCTATACTCACCCTGAAGTATGGTCAAACTGGGCTATTCACCCTACACTGTGCTTACACTGAGCTATACTCACCCTGAACTGTGCTCACACTGCGCTATACCCACCCTGAAGTATGGTCACCCTGAGCTATACTCACCCTGAAGTATGGTCAAACTGGGCTATACTCACCCTGCACTGTGCTCACATTGAGCTATTCTCACCCTGCACTGTGCTCACACTGAGCTATACTCACCCAGAAGTATGGTAAAATTGGGCTATATTCACCCTGCACTGTGCTCTCACTTAGCTGCACTGACCCTGCACTGTGCTCACACTGAGCTATACTCACCCTAAAATATGGTCAAACTGGGCTATATTCACCCTGCACTGTGCTCACACTGAGCTCCACTCACCCTGCACTGTGCTCACACTGAGCTATACTCACCCTGCACTCTGCTGACACTTTGCTCCACTCACCCTGCACTGTGCTCACTCTGACCTAAACTCTCCCTGCACTGTGCTCACACTGAACTATACTCACTCTACGCTGTGCTCACACTGAGCTATACTCATCCTGGACTATGCTCACACTGAGCTACACTGACCCTGCTCTGTGCTCACACTGAGCTATACTCACCCTGCACTGTGCTCACACTGAGCTATACTCACCCTGCACTCTGCTGACACTTTGCTCCACTCACCCTGCATTGTGCTCACACTGAGCTAGACTTATCCTGCACTGTGCTCATACTGAGCTATACTCACCCTGCACTATACTCACACTGAGCTATACTCACTCTGCACTGTGTTCACACTGAGTTATATTCACTCTGCACTGTGCTCACACTGAGCTACACTCAACCTGCACTGTGCACACACTGGACCATGCTCACCCTGCACTCTGCTCACACTGGACCATGCTCATTGTGCATTGTGGTCACACTGAACTGTTCTTATTCTGCACTGTTCTGACACTGGTCTATCTTCACTCTGCACTGTGCTTTCACTGGGGTATTTTCCCAGTGCACCTTGTCCACACTGGGTATATTCACACTTTACCTTGTTTGCACTGAGATATAGTGACTTTGCACCTTGTTTACCCTGTTGTATAGTCACATTTCACCTTGTTCACAGTGTTATGTAGTTACATTGCACTGTGCTTACACTGAACTGTATTCATCCTGCACTGTTCTGACTCTGGGCTCTATTCACTCTACACTGTGCTTACACCTGGGTATTGTCACACTGCAGCTTGTTCTCACTGGGGTATAGTCACACTTCACGTTGTTCACACTGGGTTATATTCATACTGCACCTTGTTCACACTGTGATATAGTCACATTTACCTTTTTAATACTGGGGAACAGTCATACTGCACCTTGTTTACACTGTTATATGGTCACACTACACTATCCTCACACTGAACTGTACTTATTCTGCACTCTTCTGATACCGGCCTCTATTCATTCAGTAATGTGCTTATACTGGGGTATTGTCACACTACAGCTTGTTCACACTGGTGTATTGTCACACCGCACCTTGTTAACACTGTCATACAGTCACACTGCACCTTTTTAATACCGGGGTATAGTCACACTGCACCTTGTTCACACTGTGATATAGTCACACTGCATTGTGCTTACACTGAATTGTACTCATTCTGTACTGTTCTGATGGTAGGCTCTATTCACTCTGCAGTGTTCTTACACTGGGGTATTACCACACTTCAGCTTGTTCACATTGGTGTATAGTCACACTGCACCTTGTTCACACTATCATACAGTCACATTGCACCTTTTTTATACTGGGGTATAGTCACACTGCACCTTGTTCACACTGTGATATAGTCACACTGCACTGTGCTCACACTGAATTGTACTCATTCTGTACTGTTCTCACTGTAGGCTCTATTCATTCTGCAGTGTTCTTACACTGGGGTATTACCACACTTCAGCTTGTTCACACTGGTTTATAATCACACTGCACCTTGTTCACACTGTCATATAGTCACACTGTGCCTTTTTATACTGGGGAATAGTCACCCTGCACCTGTTTCACACTGAGGTACAGTGACACTGCACATTGTTTATACTGGGGTATAGTCGCACTGCACTTTGTTCACACTGTGATAAGGTCACACTGCACCTTGCTTACAATGGTATATAATCACACTACGCCTTGTTCACACTGGGGTATAGTCCCCTTGCACCTTGCTCACACTGGGGCATAGTCATACTGCACTGGGCTCACACTGAACTGTACTCATTCTGCACTGTGCTGACACTGGGCTATATTCACACTGCATTGTGCTTACACTGGAGTATTGTCACATTGCACCTTGGTCACACTGTTGTATAGTCACACTGCACTGTGCTCATACTGAGCTGTAGTCACAGCACACTGTGCTCATACTGAGCTATAGTCACAGTACTGTGCTCATACTGAGCTGTAGTCACAGCGCCCTGTGCTCATTCTGAGCTGTAGTCACAGTGCATTGTGCTCATACTGAGCTGTAGTCGCAGTGCACTGTGCTCATACTGAGCTGTAGTCACAATGCACTGTGCTCATACTGAGCTGTAGTCATGGCACACTGTGCTCATTCTGAGCTGTAGTCATGGCGCACTGTGCTCATACTGAGCTGTAGTCATGGCACGCTGTGCTCATACTGAGGTGTAGTCATAGCACACTGTGCTCACACTGAGCTATAGTCACAGTACTGTGCTCATACTGAGGTGTAGTCACAGCGCACTGTGCTCATTCTGAGCTGTAGTCACACTGCACTGTGCTCATACTGAGCCGTAGTCACAGCACACTGTGCTCATACTGAGCTGTAGTCACAGCGCACTGTGCTCTTTCTGAGCTGCAGTCACAGTGCACTGTGCTCATACTGAGCTATAGTCACAGTACTGTGCTCATACTGAGCTGTAGTCACAGTGCACTGTGCTCATACTGAGCTGTAGTCACAATGCACTGTGCTTATACTGAGCTGTAATCACAGTACTGTGCTCATACTGAGCTGTAATCACAGAGCACTGTGCTCATACTGAGCTGTAGTCACAGTGCACTGTGCTCATTCTGAGCTGTAGTCACAGTATACTGTGCTCATTCTGAGCTGTAGTCACAATGCACTGTGCTCATACTGAGCTGTAGTCACAGTACTGTGGTCATACTGAGCTGTAGTCACAATGCACTGTGCTCATATGAGCTATAGTCATAGTGCACTGTGCTAGTACCGAGCTGTAGTCACAGTGCACTGTGCTCATACTGAGCTGTAGTCACAGTACTGTGCTTATACTGAGCTGTAGTCACAGCACACTGTGCTCATACTGAGCTGTAGTCACAATGCACTGTGCTCACTCTGAACAGTAGTCACAGTGCACTGTGCTCATACTGAGCTGTAGTCACAGTACTGTGCTCACTGAGCTGTAGTCACAATGCACTGTGCTCATACTGAGCTATAGTCACAGAGCACTGTGCTCATACTGAGCTGTAGTCACAGCGCACTGTGCTCATACTGAGCTGTAGTTGCAATGCACTGTGCTCACACTGAGCTGTAGTAACAGTGCACTGTGCTCACAATGAGCTGTAGTCACAGCGCACTGCGCTCATACTGAGCTGTAGTCACAGTGCACCTTGCTCACACTGAGGTGTAGTCACACTGAACTGCGCTCACACTGAGCTGTAGTCACAGCACACTGTGCTCACACTGAGCTGTAGTCACACTGCACTGTGCTCATACCGAGCTGTAGTCACAGTGCACTGTACTCATACTGAACTGTATTCACAGCACACTGCGCTCATACTGACCTGTAGTCACACTGACAATGCACTGCACTCACAATGAGCTGTAGTCACAGCGCACTATGCTCACACTGAGCTGTAGTCATAGCTCACTGCACTGACACTGAGCTGTAGTCGCAGTGCAATGCGCTCACACTGAGCTGTAGTTGCAGCGCACTGCACTGACACTGAGCTGTATTCGCAGCGCACTGTGCTCCCACTGAGCTGTAGTCACAGTGCACTGTGCTCACACTGGACTACAGTTACACTGCACCATAGTCACACTGGATCATTGTTATGTTGGAACACAGTCACACTGCATCATGCTCACTGCACTAGGCTCACAGTGCGCTATAATCACATTATACCAGCTCACACTGGGTTATCCCCAAAGTGATCTTTTCTGACACTGGAATGTAACCACAGTGCCCATCCTGGTTTGTGCCTGCAGTACCTGCACTGGGCTATGTCCACTGTACTCACACTGTCCCTCCCCTCTTGGGGCTCTGGAAGCTCTCTGTGCTCAAGCAACACTTGTTGGTCTCCAGTACTAGGTTATAAGATCCACTTGGGTGAGAGTCTTTGTTTTACTTACCAATAAATTTGCTTTGCACATAGTAGCACATAGCATTGTCTTTGGAAAAGAAGTCATCTTCTGGGAAATAATTTAGGGAGGCTTATTCTGAGCCGAATTTGAGGACTATGGTCTGGAGCCACATTCAGGAAATCTTGAGCAAGTGGGCTCCTGTGGTGGGCTTACAGTGTGATCTTATACATTCTGGGAGGCAGGAATTACAAGTCAAGTCATAGGTCAATACCTGGAAGGCGGACATTGATGTGGCCTGAAAACGTGGGACTTTTCAAAGCAGGAGTTTATAGGTTCTAGGTAGGTTTAGAGACTCTTTAGCTGATGACTGGCTGAAAGAGTTAGGGTTTATCAATTAGACCAAGATTTAGCAAAAAGGAATGCTGAGTTAAGATGGGGGTCTGTTAATCAGAAACAAACTATAGGACATATGTCCAGACGTAAGCAGTTTGTCGTGTATGTTGAGGACCTGCAGATGTGTGTTAGCCTTACTCCTGCTGATCACAGAGGCTATCTCTAAGGAGGGAGCGGGCATGACGAGGCCTGTCTGATCTCCTTCCTGTGGGTGGCAACTCAATTTTAAGGAATCCTCTTGGCCAAGGTGGGGTCCAGTTACTCAGCTGCTGTAACTTAAGATTTTAGTTTTGTTCACAACACATAATGGGTGGTCAGTATTTCCTAAGGAGTGAATTTTAAGGTTGCTTTCTTAATAAGGCACTGTCCTAAAACATTTCATATCAGTACTTTTTTTTCTCTGTTTGATTTAAATCCCTCTTGCTACCGAGCAAGCATGTTTCCTTATCAGGGCTTCGGAGAGAGCTGGGAAAGCAATTCAAATCCATTTGCCATAAGGAACAGCAGCCTGGGTTCCAAGGAGCCTAGGAGTCCTTGCTGACAGTTTTTTTCTCATCTAGTCTGAGTTATTTTGGTTTCTTGAGTATTTTTTTTCTGAAATACTCTATTATTTCACAGACCAATCTGAAGGGGTCCACCTTAGGTAAGCAGCTTCTGATGTTCACGACAGTATGACATTTGGCCTTTTCATTTCCAAAACTTCCAATGCTCTTGAAAATACCATGAAAACAATGCCTGGCACTTGAGTAGGTCCAGGGTGTGCTTTAGTCTGGGAAAATCTGTGAACCTGAAGGCCTGTGGCTTTACAGCCTTGTCTAAAGGTTATCTTCAGAGAATAAAGGGCTGTTATTTTTCCATTTGAAAGCAAGTTGTTGGCAAATGTACCCATTTAAAAATCTATTCTCCCGAGGTTGGCTGGAGACTAAAAAGATTCTTTGAACCTGAGGAAGGATTGTCCTCAGAAATGTTGAAACGAATGGATGGTGCATGTCATCCCCTTTGTGCACCCTGGGCATCCTCCAGGCTGTGCCCACTAATGGGAGCAGTGGGGGTGGAGGGTGCCACTATATTCCTGGTCGGTGTGCTCCCTCAAAACATAGCAGCCAGGACTTGAGAGGCCTTAAGATGTGGGACCCTGAGCTACTGCATCTGACTTTGATGAGCGTGACCTTAGGAGGGAAACAGCACTAAGCCAGCCCGTACTGTGCACCTGCAGGGCAGTGAAGCTTTTTCTCTCTAGCTGTGCCTCCTGCATATCCATCTCCAACCTGAAGCCCAGTTAATCTTTCCAAATTGAGAAACCAACCAAGACCCTTCTTCAAACCTCTCAATACTCCCCACAATGATGACTAAAGCCTGAGCTCCGACATCTCTGCGACCCAACATGAGACAATCAGAGCACACAACATCCTGTTTCTCCTGTCTGTGCCTCCTTCCTGGCTGTTTCTGCTAGGGATTTCCTTCAAACTCTACCCATCTTTTCAGACTCAATTTATAAGACTCCTAATCTGGAAAAACTTTCTACACTTTTCCTGTCTTCCTGTCAACAACAAGTGTTTGCTCATTTGTAAGCATTAATTCAGTGTCTAGCGCAAGGCTGGAGAAACTTCAGAGTAAGGCCTTATTCAAGAAACTTCAATTAGATATTCTTTAAAATGTGTATTAGTTTGTAAAAACCTAACTACTATGTACTTAAATAATTCTGAACAAGAAAAATGTTTGTCAATTTTAAAGTTAACCAACTTTTAAGTGACTTGGTTGTGTCTGCTTTTTGTTGGAAAGCACTGGAAAGTTTGGCTGCAGCGTGGAGGTTCATGATTTCAGTTGATTCTCTGGACAGGTCTCAGTCGTTTGTGATCTCAAAGGTGCCTTGAGTTGGGTTAGGTAGAAGATTTGTAGCAATAAGTGGTTGAAAAGCAAGAAAATATTTTTCAGGTATGTTGCCAAAGGCCTGGGTATCTATTGCATTTTTCCGTATTTCAATTGGATCTTTCTTGGCATTACACAATGACTTTAATATGTCATCTACTGAGAGCTCAAGCAATTCCATCTGTAATTCTTTAGGTGCCTTAGTGATATCAACTAGGTGAGGCTGAAATGCTAATTTGAGGGTGATGTTATGACTCTCAAAGTCAGTGAACCTTTCACTGCATCTTCCAATTAACAGGTCTGTAATAGCTGTACAATCTTCAAATGATTCACCTATAGCATCCTGCTCATCAATGACCTTTGTTAACTGTGGAAAATGTTCATTGAAATTGCCTTTGGATATGAAGTGCTTTGAAAATGGTAGACTTTTTTCAAAATGCTTGGATTTTTTGCCACGTATCACATATAGACATAGTTTACCTTGCTGAGAAATATTCAGTTTGTTTTGATTTGCCGTGATATCACACAGAAACGCTGCTTATTCCCATAGAAATCTTCTTTGAATAATTCACATTGCTGATTCTGTTCTTCATAAAATTTAGCTATTTGTTCTCACACACATAAAATTTTGGCTAATACCTATCCCTGTGATAGCCAGTGCAGTTTACAATGCTAAGGAAAATCCACGTCAAATAAGTCATCCTCCAACTTTAGCATGTTATGAAATTGATGACATGTTGCATTTGCATGAATCTAGTTAATGATACTTAGAACTTATTATAAGGTGTCACTTAAAATAGTAGCTTTAGCACAGAGATTTTGCTGATTCAAGATACAATGAAAAGAAATGAGAGAACCTGGATCTGTTAAAGCTTTTTGTTAAAAATCTGTGGAATAAACCTTCTTGTTTTCCTGTCATAGAAGGTGCACCATCTGCACAGACACTCACTAACTTTACCAAATTCAGTCCAACCTCACATTTATCTTGAAAGTTGTTGAAAATAAATTTTCTCCATGTTCTGCTCATAAGAGTGTCCAAAGTGAGTAACTCTTCCTAGCAAAGAAAATCTTCTGTTATGATCTGAATTGTAAAACCTGCTCTGAATAAGTAGTATCAGTTGATTCAGCCAAAGCCATTAAATAATAATGTATTTTCCTTTTGAAGTATGGTATGAAGTTGCTCTGTCAAGTTGAAGCTTCATTCATGCTGCTGATCAGTTATGGTTCTCCTTGAAAGAGGCAATTGTCTGTACTTTGAAATGTCAGGGTATTAGCTTCCTACAACTTTGACCATACACTCATTCCTTCTCAATTTCCATGAATACATCACTCAATAGCTTCTCTTTTTCCCTGAGGACATAAGCTACTTTATAACCTTCTTCAGGGCATTTTTTCCAGGCCTCATTGCTGCTTGAAAGAGTTATCTTTGCTTTCAGTTTTCTTTCTTTAATTTCAGCAATACAACTTTTGTGCCTCTCCCTCTACTTTAAAATATTTGTGGTACTGATGAGTGTTACAATGCTGGATTTCCCTAGAGTTGATACTGCACTATCACAAAGCAAGCAAGTCAACTTGTCTTTATCAGAAATAAGATCATATTGTCATTTCCAATCCTCATTAAAAAAAATCTGTTTTCTTCCTTCAGCATTTCCTTGGCCTTCTTTGACATTATGGGCTGTTAATCAGTCAGAATTAAAAAATATTGTTGAGCTGTGCAACCATTCGCAAATTTACTTCAAACAGAACTATAGTGCACCCTTGTCAAAAGTTAGTAACAGACTGGTGTACTTGACCCCCATAAACTCTTGCCAAGCAGCCTCATGTGGCAGTGGTGTCAGCCCGGCAGGCAGGGGGTGGGGGCAGTTAGAACTAAACCATGAGAGTAGCACCATCACTTTATCTCTGATGGCCCCAGTAATGTTCTAATTGTGCTGATCAATCTGGGAAGATTATTTTGTTGAAACTTATTCTTTGGTATTTTAAATACATTCATTTAAAAAATAAAATAAAAATATAATGTAAATGACTAACAAAAGTATATTAATAAAAATAAAAGGATTTGTTCTGTAAAAATTGGATTCAGTCAAAAGGCTGCACTTAAGGGCCCAGAGGGCCACAAGTGGCCTTAAAGGCACAGGTCCCCACCCCTGGGATACTGAATTCCAGGTATTGGAGTTGGAGCAATGACAAAACTCTGATTCACCACGGAGGACACACAGGTTGGATATCCAAGTGTCTCGGTGCTATCCCGTGGATTCCAAAGGGTGAGAAAATCAGGAGACCATCCATTACATGCACTTAATCATTATGTGATTAATTTAGTTTACAAGTTAAAAATGAAATATGAGCTTTCAAAGTCACAGGACTTTGCTAGCACTCAGATATCAAAGTATGATATTCCTTTTTATGGCAAAGATGAATGCTGGTATTATTACATGTATTTATTAGCATAATATGTTTTTTCCCCCAACATCCCAGTGTTTAATTGTAACAAAAATGGAATTTTCCTCCAGCATGAACATTTTGTCATGCCCTGCAGAAAGCCTCCTCTCAGAATAAACATTGAAAGTATAGCATTTATGTTTAATATTACTTGTCCAGTTTGCCGTGGTTGCTATGGAAATTATAGTATTATTTATTATTAAATAAAGAGCAATGATGCACCCAACAAAATAAACCTATAATATATATAGGCAATTTTGGAGTGTTATTATTTTTTGCCTTTTGCATTTGTTGGAAGTGTTGAAGAAAGCCTTCCACTTAGTGGAATGGCATACAACATTTGTACATGTGCTGGCCCCATGAGGTAATTCATCTCTGATAATAAAAAGGAACATTACCTAATTCAAAGTTTTATTATGCTGGTGTATCCGGCAACCATAAAATGTACCTAGGCAAATGATTTATTGATCACCTGGTAATGAGAGGCCATGCCTAAGCTGCTGAGAAGTTCTCCTCAGTCCCCGGAAACCAAGGACGGGCAGAATTGATCACTTTCAGAGTGAAGGGAGATAATTAGGATCCTGAGTTCAGCGGCCTGAATGCCCCCACTGACATCCAATAGATACTTAGTACGGGAGGAGAGCAAATAGATTTTAAAATATTTTCTGTTCACAGCCCAAACTCTATAGAAAGATCAATACAGGTAGAGGAGACTTGAGATTGTTAAAATGACAAACACAGAGTCCCAAGAAACTGGGGATGCTCGCTGACCCCACAAGGGCCACTGGAAACTTTTCAGGACTAAATAGAAGATGGTTAAATTTGAGCAGCATGGCCCAAAGCTACAGAAAAGCAACTCATTTAGTTTTGGTTTTAGTCTGCTCTGAAATGCTCTGTGCCCAGGGACAACTACACAAATTACACAAAGCTTGTTTCCATCCTTGCCACAGCCCAGCTTTCGGTTAGACCTCCTTAATTTATGGGGAAAGTTTTCTACTGACACGAAACCACCCTGAAACTCAGTGGCTTTAAATAATAACTACAGTAGAACCCCCATAGCTGACCTCCTCTCTATGTTGGCCCCCTCTTTAAGTTGACCTAATTGTCACAGACCAGACATGCACCACATGTACATATCAGCACAGTAGGTCTAGTTCCTTATGTTGACCACCTCTGTATGTTGCCCAGTTTGTTACAGTCTCTGGACTGGGCAACTTACAGAGGGTCTGCTGTATTTCATCACTCACAGTGCTGTGGATCAGAGATGGGGGCAAGGCTCGTTGGGGAATCTGCTCCACGTGGCACTGTCTGGGATCCCCAGTGGGGCTGGAGGAGCCGAGATGGCCCTGCTCACATGTGTAGTGTTTGGCACTGGATTTTCGCTGGGACACCTTAGTTCTTCTCTGCCTGGCCTCTCCCAGGGGCTGCTAGTTCTCTACAGCCTTCTTCTCCAGCAGGGTTGTCTGGATTTCTTTCCATGGCAAGAGAACAAAAAGGAAGCTGACTGTTCTCTTAAGGCTTATACTGAGAAGTCCTACAACCTCCCTTCTGCCACATTCTTGGGGTCATTGCCAGTCATGGGGTCAGCTAAGGCTCAAGGAAAGGGGAGAAGGACCCCACTTCTTGGTACGGAGATGGCAAAGTCACATTAAAAAGATCGTGATGGATAAGAGGGATAGATGTGCCTATTTTAGAAAATAATTACCACAATGATGAAGCTTCAACTACTTTTGAATATTCAACCAGCTTGGAATTCAGAGGTGTGCCCTTTTGTCCCTGAGCACTGCAGTTAGAGAAGTTGAGCTGAGGCATATTGCATCTTCCCCAACAACGCTGCTGTCCAAAGTTTAGGTACGGACACTAAGCCAACGTGCCAGCAAGGGGATGCTAGGGAGAGGTCCTCACTGGTGAGCCAGCTCCTGCATTGCCTGGCTCCCTGTCAGCTGGTTTCAAGATAGCTCTCAAAAGAGGTGATTGCTGGCTTGAGGCCTGTGGCTCAAGTGGCTAAGGCACCAGCCACGTACACCTGAGCTGACTGGTTGAATCCAGCCCAGCCCACCAAACAGCAATGACAGCTGCAACCAAAAAATAGCCAGGTGTTGTGGCAGGCACCTGTAGTCCCAGCTACTTGGAAGGCAGAGGCAGGAGACTCGCTTGAGCGAGTCCTCTAACTCCAGGAGTTGGAGGTTGCTGCGAGCTGTGATGCCACAGCACTCTACCCAGGGTGAAAGCTTGAGGCTCTGTCTCAAAAAAAATGAAAAAAAAAAAAAAAAGAGGTGATTGCTTGGGTATGTTTGGGCTGATTGAACTAAACACAATAAACTGTGTGGCTTATAAATAAAAGAAATGTATCACAGTTCTGAGGCTGGGAAGTCCAAGATTAAGGTACCATCAGATTTAGTGGCTGGTGGGGGCCACTTCCAGGTCCACAGATGTCTGTCTTCTCATTGTGTTCTACCGTGGTGGAAAGGGCAAGGGATGTCCCTGGGGTCTCTCTTCTAGTGGCACAGGTCCTATTCATGAAGGATCTGCCCTCATAACCCAATCACCTTCCAGAGACCCCATCTCTTCTTAATACACCTTGGAGTGATATACCTTGGAAATTAAGGCTTTAAGAAAGACATTTGAGAGGTTAGCATAAACATTGTTCAGGCCATAGCACTGATTAAAACCAAATTTGTATTATCGAACCCAATGATACTGAGTGAAATCAGTCTCCTGATGTCTCCGGAAGGACTCCAGGGACCTGTCTAGTTGGACAGTTACTTTTGAGACATTGCTTCATCATTCAGGATGGGACGGACAGACCTGGGTCACTTTATTAAAACCTTGAAAAATTATATTTAGGTTCCATTAGGCTGTTAAAATGTTTATCTTAGCCCTGCTGTCATTGAATGGTGCTAATGAATGGCCCCAGGAGTCCTTCCATGGTTGCTCAGCAGCAGGCTAGCTGGGGCCAGGGCAAATCCTACCCCTAGTAGGGGGAAGTTACACCTGAAAGGAGGGGGTGCGGTTATACCCAAATCAACTTTCCAAAGGACAACGGGGCCTCCCAAATTTAAGGTACTGGAGTTGAAGGCTTCTCTTGTGAGGCATTTAATTTATTGCCTGTGGATTCTAGCCAGCACTGAGTAATGTCTGTAGGTGTTTCCCAGCCCTGCTAGACACGAACTGGTCTGCTCTTAGTGCTAAAATACCCAGCAGTGTCTTTCAACCAAGATTCCTGGGGAAAGCAGGAGTACGTGCACATGCTGAGGAACATTTTGTTTTCTTTAGGACTTTGGGCTACTGTTTACTTTTATGACTAAGCTTGTGAATACACACATATGGTTAAATAAAAATATATACTCAGTAGACGCAACAGATTTTGACCCTTTTGCCAAGGAGTGAGCGTGTAACACCCTGGCTAAATACAGAGCATCATCTTCAATGAGCAAAAGTCCAAGGGGTAGTCATATGGTTGAGCAGAGCCAATCAGAGTCCCTCCCTGGAACGGATCCACTGACACAGGAAGAGAGAAGCTCTTTTTCCTGTATGGTAACTGGTTGGCTATTTTTCAAGTCTCGAGAAGGTCCCATATCTTCACTAGGGGTCCATAAGGCCAACCTAGAAGAAGCAGAGAGACAGGTCAAGATGAAAGATGGTAGAGAAAGAGAAAGCTGGCAGGACAGAGACTCTATTGTCCTGAAGACCCCGAGCATGTTAAGTCTTCCTTTCAGTTCTGTGAACCATTTAGCATCTTTTCAGGCCACAAGAGGCAACACAGTCCTTTTTATTTTCTTGCTACTCACAGAATTTTACTAATACACTTTGTTTTGCCAACCTTTCACCTTATAGAACTGTTATGCTTCAAAGAACATGATCAACTCATGGGTTCATATTTTCATTCCATAACAAAGCATAACATAGGGATTGTCTTTTGTAATGTCGACACAGAGAAAGAGAAAGATTATGTAAACAAAGCAGATCATTTACTTATTTGGATAAAGTTTGTTATGGACAGAATGTTAATGTCTCCGCCAGATTAATCTATTGAAACCTTAATTCCCAGTATTCTTATATTTAGAGAAGAAAGCCTCTAAGTGAGCAATTAGTGTTCAATAAGGCCTTAAGTAAGGGGCCCAGGTCTGAGAGGATTAATGTCCTTGTAAGGAGAGACTGTCAAAAGTCAGCGAGTCCTTGCATGCATTCTCTCTCTCTCTGTTTTCCCATGTAAAAGAGGTCATGTGAGCCCACACAGAGAGGGTAGCTGTCTGCAAGCCCCAGGAGAGCATTCACTAGGCCCTGTCCATGCTGGCACCTTGATCTTGGACTTCCCAGCCCCTAGAACTGTGAGAGCTACATATCTGTTTTTAAATCCATCCAGTGATATTTTGCTACAGTGGCCCAAGCAGACTAATAAAAATTTTGGTGCTGTGAAGTAGAGTGTTGTTGTAACTAGTACCTAAAAATGTGGAAGCTGCTTTGGAACTGGGTGATAGGCTAGGAGAGTTCTGAAGGGCCTGTTAGGAAATGTTTAGATTGTCACAAGGGGATTGTTGATAGAAATATAGATATTATGGTGATTCTGGTGAAGGCTAAAAAGGAAAAAAGGAGAGCTGGAAAGAGAGAATGCCTTCATCTCTTTAGAGAGCACATACATATTGCATAATCATGAGTGTAATGTTGGCAAAAAGAAACCAGAATGTACAGATTTGGAAAATTCTCAGTCTGTCCATATTGCAGGTGTGCTCAGAAGAGAGGGCCAAGAGGGTAGCCAGACAATACCTGATAATGAGATTATAGAATTATATGAGCAGAAACATGGAGCTGCCACTGAAGAAAAGGGAGATGGGGTGAAATGTATGGAGCCTGTTGGACTTAGTCCCGATGGGGCAGGAAGATGGAGCTATTTGTTTGTGAATATGAGCTGTCCTTTAAGAAAAGGGAAGAGGAATCCTGAAGGTGACAGAGAAATGACCAGGGCTGCCTCCTTGGTTTCAAAGTCTGGCCTTTGAGGTTTTCTACAGGTCAGGCTGCTATCACCTAGAGTCTTCAGAGGAGTTGAGGGAAGGGGAACCACTCAACAGAGCCCCCAGGATGTGACCTTCACTCCAGTGGGTCCAGAAGGTGGGGCTGCCACTCAGCTGGTTCCAGAGCCGGAGCATTGAACCAAAGAGGGTTTGTTCTTGAACTTTAGGATCATTTGAATTTGCTTTGCTAGGTTTTCGACTTGCTTGCAACCAGCACCCCTTTCTTCCTTGTGACTTTTCTTTTGAAGTGGAAATGTCTGTCCCATGCCTGCCCCACCACTGTTTTTTTGAAGCACATAACTTGTCTGCTTTTACAACTGGACAGGAATTTGCTTCTGGATGAATTGCACCCCGAGTCTCAGCCATATCTGATTTAGATGCTATGTAGGTGAGAATTTTTTGACTTTAGATTTTACAGTTATTGCTGGAAAGCGTTAAGACTTTTTGGACTATTGGGATGGAATGAATACATTTTGCATTCAAGAAGGACATGAATTTTGGGAGACCAGGGGCAGAATGTCATTGACAATGTTTGTGTCCCCTCAAAATTTATATCGAAGCCTCATCCCTCAATGTGGCTGCATTTGGAGATAGGATCACTAAGGAAGTAATTAGGATTGATCAGGGCATCAGGTGGGCCCCTGATCTGATCGGATCAGTATCCTTATCAGCAGAAACACTGGCAAGATCACTCTCTTTCTCTTTCACCCACACATGCACACCCACACCAACATACATACACACACACACACACACACACGCACCAAGGAAATGTTACATGAGCACTTAGTGGAAAGGCGGCTCTATCTACAAGCCAAGAAGGGAGCTCTTCCCAGAAATCTAACCCTGCCTGCAACTTGATCCTGGACATTAACCTCCAGAAATTTGAGAAAGAAATTTCTGTCATTTAAGTCATCCAGCCTGTGGCATTTTGTTAAGGCAGCCTGAGAAAACTAATACAAAGTTCAAAACATTTAAATTAAAAAGTATTTGTTTATATAATGTAAATGTCTTCTGGCTTGATCGCCTCCATGGCTGATTACATATTGGCTGAGACAATATCTCCCATCCTACGTTGTTATCTTCCATGAGACATTGAAACTTGTCCCCAATCAAGATGTGCAGTCTATGTTCTTTCCCTTCAGGATTTTGCAAGTTAGTGTCTTGTTAGTGACCTACCGATTAGTAGCCAATGTGGTAGAAGTTAGGTTGTGTGCCTTCCAAGGCTAAGTTATAAAGACAGAGCATTTTGCAACTTGCTAGCTGGGACACTTCTCCTTGGAATGCTGACCTGCTGAGGAGGAAGTTTGAATACCCTGCAGCCACCGTGCAGTGAGAAAGCCCAGACCACCGGATAGGCCATATGTGGTGCTGGCTTACTGTCAGCCACCCAGCAAGTGGACAGTCCCAGAGAAGGGACCGGATGGAGGTCAGCACCAATTGTCAGGCACACGAATGAAGATACCTCTTGATGATGTCAAATCCCAACCATCAAGTCACCCCCATCACACTATGTCTGGGAGGGCACAGAAGTCCTCTCATGGGTACTCACAATGTAGTCTCTATTTGCTGATGTCACATGATCAATGTGTCATTGTGTCTCTTATCCTGTCTGGAGCTACTCCATCCCTGCTTTGACTCCCAGCCCCCCACTCCTATTTCAAGGTCCCTCTCAAAGAAAGATGAATTCACAGTTTCAAGCACCTTGCTGGTGAAGACTCTGTAGAAAGTGGTCCTATTGCAAATTTTCAGCCACACTTTGCCACTTGGGCTCCAAAGCAACTGGGAGTGTCACAAAGCTACATTCCTGGGCAGTTTCCTGCCATCCATCATGGCCGTACTTATCCAATAACAATTATATTCTGCTCAGTGTGACACAGGTGCTATTCTTTTTTTTTTATTTTTTTAATCTAAAATCTGTCCACTCTTGCCTGCTCCACTACTCCCACTCTTGCTTGCCTTTACCATTCATTTCAGGAACCTCCTGATTTCTTTCTTTGTAGTCTTGCCCTATAGTTTACATAGCAAAGTGTTCCTTTCAAAGGTCACATCTGATCATCTTACCCTTCTGTTTAAAACCAGGCATGACCTTCACCCTTTTCTTAATATAAAGACTTAAATCCTCAATATGTTATAAGATATTGCAGAGTCCAAGCTTGCTGTGTTTTTCAGACTTGTCTCTCACCACTCTCTCCCAGTGACTGTGCCTTAGCCGCACTGGTCTTCCTTTAGTTCCTCAAACATTGCACTGTCTTTTATGCCTCAGGACCTTGGCATAAATTGTTTCCTATGCTGAAAATATCACCCCCCCGATCCCCTCATCACCATTAATCTGCACATAATTAATGTCTATTCTTCTATAAATCCTCATGTCATAGGTCATCATCTTAAGAAAGCCTTCTCTAACCAGTCCCAGACTAGAAAAGGCCCCACATTAATATGCCTTTAGAGCCCATCATCATTTTTCTTTCTAGAATATATCTCAATTTATAATTGTGCAGTGGCTTCTGTGCTTGTTTTATTTAACTTCATTTTTATTAAATCATAACTGTATACATTTATGGGGTACAATGTGATGATTTGATATACAATGCGGAATGCTTAAATCAAACTAATTAACATAACCATCACCCCACTTACTTATTTTTGTGGTACGACATTTATAATATACTCTTAGTTGTTTTGAAATGTACCCTTGCACTGTGTACATTAGGTGAGAGCCCACCAAATACCCTCCCTCTACTTGCCTCCTCCCCCTTTCTTTCTGGACTATCTTTGTGTTTTATCATTTATATGAATGTGTGTTTATATACTGGCTTCATAATAGTATTGAGTACATAGGATACTTTTTTCCCCACTCTTGAGATACTTAGATAATGTTCCAGCTCCATCCAAGTAAACATAAAAGATGTAGAGCCTCCCTCTTTTTTATGGCTGCATAGTATTCCACGGCATACATATACCATAATTTGTTTATCCATTCATGAGTTGATGGGCATTTAGGCTGCTTCTTTTGCCTGTTGTGAATTGGGTTGCAATAAACATTTTGGTGCAAATGTCTTTGTTTTAAACTGATGTTTGTTCATCTTGGAAGATACCTAGTAACAATATTGCAGGATCAAAGGGATCTAGCTTTTAGTTCCTTGAGAATTCTCCATACTGCTTTCCAAAAAGGGTGTATTAGTTTGAAGTCCCACCAGCAGTGTAGAAGTGTTCCTTTTTCTTCATGTTCACACCAAAATCTGCAGTTCTGGGATTTTGTAATGTGGGCTAATCGTACTGGGGTTAGGTGATATCTCAAAGTGGTTTTGATTTGCATTTCTCTGATGCAGTTGTTAAAGATGATGAGAATTTTTTCATGTGTTTGTAGGCCATGCATTGAGACAGGCCCTATTCTAAAGCACTTAAAAAAATATTAACCTTGGCAGTGCCCATAGCTCAGTGGGTATGGTGTTGGTCACATACACTGAGGCTAGTGGATTTGAACCCAGCCTGGGCCAGCTAAAACAACAATGACAACTGCAATAACAACATAAAAATTTCTGGGCATTGTGGTGAGTGCCTGTAGTCCCAGATATTTGGGAGGCTGAGGTAAGAGAATTGCTTAAAGCTCAAGATTTTGAGGTTGCTGTGAGTTGCGACGTCACAACACTCTACCAAGGATGCCATAGTGAGACTCTGTCTTAAAAAAAGAAATTAACCTTCACAACTAACATTAGGAGTTTTGTTACTGTTTTGTTTTAACAGATGAGGATACTGAGAAATGGCAAGGCTAAGTCACCTGCCCAGGATCATCTAGCTAGAAAATAGTGGAGCCAGGGATTTTTTTTAACTACTTTGTCTTTGAACTGTAGTCTGTTATGGCTTCTGTGGTTTTACATCAACGTGGCCAGAGAGAGAACAGGGAGCTACTGTCTCCTCTATCTTCCTCATTTCTCTTATAACTCCACTACACCAAAATGGAAAAAAAAATACCCAAACATTCTTTCCTTTACTTATAAAGGAAAAGTTGTCATGCTGACTGATCAATGAGTGTGTGTACGTGTGCACGCGCACGCATGCATGTATATGCCCCTGTATCTCTCTGCTCTGTGTACTTGGAAGCAGCTCTGGCTTATTTGAGTCTATGGATGGAGATAGAGCAGCCAATGTTTTGCTACCAGAGATAAACAAAACCTTACGCAACCAGAATTAAAGGTATCTGGAGTTTCAAGAGATCTCCAGGACCTTTGATGAAAACTGTCAGGCCAGAGTAATGATGGTGTGGTTTGCCATTCATTCTTATCAGGTCTAATGAAGATAAAGAGACTCTCTTTATGTGTCCAGTTGGGCCTAACAAATTAATATTCTGCCAAAAGGGTAATGTGAGCGTAATATTTGTCCTCATAATGTTCATTGGGAGGGAGAACGTTAATTAACCTTTTGTTCTGTGTTTCTTTTCCCTGGGCCCAGTGAAAGCTCCAGAGCTGAAACATCATCCTGAATCTTATTTCCAAAGGGCCTTTCCTTAACTTCTCCTTTTATGATCATTTAGCACCTGTTATATTGAATTATTATCATTATGTGTTAAAAAAAATTATGTGGTGTGTTCCAGAGCTAACTGTCTAGAACTAAATACCCTGGCCCCTTTGGGGAGACGACAGATTGTTAGTGAGCTAGAGAGGGTGGGGGTTTGTTTGTTTGCTCCTGTGTCCTCTCAGCAGCTCCTGGTGAATGAATGAAAGTTGTGATTCTCAGATTTTTGCTATAGGCTTACAATATGACTACACAGTTTAAGCAGCTCTCTATAGTAGATTGCAGGAATGGCTTCCTTGCTGTTCCATAAGTATCTCTTTGCAATGGGACTTTGCCATGTCTCTCATTAAAGATGCCATGTCTTTACACTTTAAAGCTAGATTTAGTCATGTGGTTTTCTTTGTCCAATGGGATATTAGCAAGCCTTGAAAGGTACCTGTGTTTTTGTGTTTGCTCTCTTGTGCTAGCTACCTTTAGAATCTTGAGACCCTTCTGCTACCAGGCCTGAGCTACAGGATGAGAGACAAAGGAGAAAAAATAAAGTACAGTGGTTGATGGACACCCTTGTGAACTTGGCTGATGAACAGTCAACTGTGAAGCAAATTAGGTAGGTCATTCAAGATTACCTGGCCATCAGCCAACATACCATCATGAGATAACTCAATAGAGATAAGCTAAGCCAATCTAGACCAGAAGAACTGCTCAAGTGACCCAGAGAATTATGAACTAAATAAAATGGTTGTTTTAAGCCACTAAGTTTTGGGATAGCTTGTTACACAGCCCAAACTAACTGATACATCCCCTTCTTTTCAAAGCACATCCTGGCTTCCCTGAATGGGGTGCATTTTATGCAAGAAGCCTCTGAATAATGTGAAAATCCATGTGCTAAAGGAGTTGCCTTGAAAGAAGTTAGCTTTCCTGTATTCAAGGGCTATGTTTTTATGAGCAACATCACTAAGGCTTATTTAACTCTATATTGCATATACATTAGCTCTCCTCTTTCATCTTGAACAATATAGATCATGGTGAGTCAAGTATATGTGACTAAGTCAGCCAAGTCCTTATTGAGTTAGGGTTTTATTCAGACTGTTAAAACCTAGGATAATTCCTATTTGAAAGTCAGTTATATACTGCATTACAATGTTCATGAATATCTGGGAGACAGAATAAAAGAAATTTATTCCTACACACTAAGATCAAACATATCTACCTGGATTAGGTAGATTAGGTTTACATTCCTAAACTGGTCTTGTAACCCTAGCCTTTGGAAACAAATAAATTAGTTGAGAAGAACTAAAGGCACATGGTTGATAAACCATATTCATATGAAAATTTATTACATGTCTATATATATATATATACACAATTGATCCTTGAACAACATAGTGATGAAGGATGCCCATCCCCTGCAGACAGACAAAAATCAATGTACAAATTTTGACTTTTCCCAAACTGAACTACTAATAGCCTACTCTTGATTGGAAGCCTTTCCAATACACAAATGGTTGACTAATACATATTTTGTATGTTACATATACAAATTATTCATGTATACTATATTCTTACAATAAAGCAAGCTAGAGAAAAGAAATTGTTGTTAAGAAAATAATAAGGAGGAGAAAATATATTTACTACTCATTAAGTAAAAGTGGATCATCACAAAAGTTTTCTTCTTTGTGGTTGTCATGCTGAGGAGGCTGAGTGGGAGGAGGAGGAAGAGAAGGGGTTGGTTTTGCTGTCTCAGGGGTGGCAGAGGTTCAGTGAAATCTGCATATAAGTGGACCTGCATGGTTCAAACCCACATTGTTCAAAGGTCAACTGCATATACAAATGTATGTATGTATATACAACATAAATAGATGTCTCATTTAATTTTTATTTATCCCTCAAATTGGGATTGTCCAACCTTTAAAATGTGGATGCAGTTCTGGACATCTATTGCATATAACAAATCATTCCACAATGCAGTGGCTTAAAGCAACAACAATCATTTCATCATCTATTCTGGCTTCTGAGGGTCAGGATCAGGTAGGGTCTGGTTGGGTGGTTCTGGTTCCAGTTTCTCACATCATTGGGGTTAGAAGGTGGTCAGACCAGTCACTGCAGGTCCTAAAGAAGCTGATGGCTCTGAGACCTTGTTCTCCCTTGGTGTAGTCTCAGAGCCTTTTATGCGGTCTCTCTGCCTGGGCTATCCTGGGCTTCATCGCAGCATGGCTGTGCAGGATGGAGTGCTTACATGGTAGCTTATGGCTCCCAGCCACTGTCCCATAGGACACTGTGTGGCCTTTTATAACCACAGAAGTTACATAGAATCATTCTGCCATAGGCACAAACCTCAACTCCAGGGGAAGGAATCAGAGCCACACCTCGATGAGAGGCGTGTCATAGTACATCGGAAGAGAGTGGCTCTCTTTGG
Organism: Arctocebus calabarensis; assembly: GCA_963573935.1. Lineage (NCBI taxonomy): Eukaryota > Metazoa > Chordata > Mammalia > Primates > Lorisidae > Arctocebus > Arctocebus calabarensis. The sequence continues at coordinate 32,970 of CAUYON010191525.1, forward strand.
AAATACCATCTGTCATAGAGGGCCAAAGGCAAAACTTCGGACTTGATCCAGGATCTACCTTTTGGTTCATCCTTCTTTGGCTTTGATGGAAATTACAAGTATTATCACGCGGGTCCTTCTCCCCTACTACTTGCCACCATCAATGTCCCGCTGCAACAAGTCAGATATGAAATATAGCAAGACACAAAAAAAACAATACGATGCCAGGGACAAGAGAGGAAAAAGGGATGAAAGAGGTTATTATAGCTCATCACTGACTAGCTCTACTTTAACAGACAAGAAAATGCAAAAGTCTCAGAGAACACTTGGAGAGAAAGCAGAACAACAGCAGAAAGTTTATCAGATTTGTCAGAATAGCCTTGAATCCAGCCTCGAGGAGAAGGAAGGGACCTGAGAGAGACCACCTGCTTTGAACCCACCCTGTACACATCATTATCTCTCATATTTTTCAGATCTTATATGTGGAACTGATTTAACAAATTTCTAGGAACCCCGAGATGTGTAAACACTAGGGGAAGTGTGGTTCACAGGTAACTACATTAGGAAAATAAAACAAGGGGGATGTTGTTCACAGTTTAAATGCTCTTATTTTTAGTTTACCTGTAGATGAAGCAAGAAGGAAAAGAAACTAAAGTGAGATGTCAGGGCAAGTCATATCTTCTGAGCCATTTCCTTGTCATCACGGGGAAGGCGCTCCAACTCTGGGACGAGAAACAAGCCCTCACAGGGCACTTACCACTGTACTTTGACTGCTGCCACTACTGTTTCTCAGTTATACCAGACTGCTTTTAATTTTTTAAAAGATATCCCTCATTTTGAAAATTTCATTAGTTTAAATTTAAAATGTAGCTTCATGGAGAACACCTTAAAATATGTATTCTAATCAACAGTTTATTGAGAATCTAATATGTACCCACTATCGGGTTGGACACCACTGTAGTTTAAAAAACAATAACTCTTATGGTACTTACGAATGGTCAGTCCCCTTAAGGAGCTGACAGTACCTCTCAATAGGCAGGTATCCCTTGTACTGTAAATTCTTTGATTCACGGTCATAAATAATTTTTAAAATAGAGCCGTGGTCTTACCTTTATTTGGTAGCTTGAAGTTTTCACCTTCTCATCAACCAGACGGTAGTTCAAGGCCTTTGCTTTTTCCCAAGGAGTAGCTCTAAAAGAGCATCTCGAAATTACCCTTCCTTGCCCCACACTCAGGCCCTTGATGGAAACTCTATCCAAATGAGCTTTGCTTGAAGCTAGGTTTTTGTTTTCCTTTTGATTTTGGCCCGCTCTGGCACTTCAGAATGTCTGGCAAGCAGTCTCAATGCCCTCCATGGGGTTATAACACATTAAAAACCCTTGTTCATCATCTTACTTATTACCTGAAATTACATGGCATGAAAACAGTAGAAGATCTCTTCACCTTCATAGGCTAATTTTAATGATTAACTGAGGAACTGTTAAAATGTTAAACTAATGCTCCATTGTCATTATGGAATTAGTAATAACGTCCCTGGTTGGGGAAAATTCTAATGAAACCAAAGGGGTTGAGTGAAAGCCGGGTAGAAATGTGTTTGCTTCCAAAGCAGCTGAGACTTCCAGCTTTGAAACACTGATCTGAAAATTTGGCATCTGAATGACTTTTTTGGAAGGGGAGTTTCCAAAATGAATCTTCTGCTCTTTGCAGTCTCATTGACACCGGGATGGAAACCAAAGACAGGGAGCTAACTTCTACAATGTTTCATCTTTGAGAATGACAGCAGCTCATGTTGTATGTCACATATGAACATGGACCAAACAGGCCATGCGGCTTCTCAGAGTCAAGTCTTTAAAAGTCTGGGGCTCCAGACAGATGGAAGGCAGGCTATGGAACAGGTGGGGTCCAGTTGCTGTTTTCCTTAAAGCTTCTCAGTTAGGTTATGTTGGGGCTGTTCATCCAGCTAGTGTTGTGGGACTCTTCGAAGCTTCAAAGAGTGGCCAGGGAAGAGGGTCTTAAAAATCCCTACTGGGATTTTTATAGTTTTTACTTTTAGCTCTTGAACCCCAAGTCTATCTCCCCAGTTCTTAGTCATGGACTAGATTCATCACTGGAGGGGAAAAAATGATGTTTCCAGTGAGGATTTTTTAATAGCCAGTGGTAGCAGAAACTTGGTGCCTCTCCTCCTTCCCCTTAGCACACTCTAAAATATCCTCTTTGAAGCACTTGTGACTCTCCTGGGTCATGCCAGGAAGGCACCCTCTGGGAGTAGCTTTTAGCTAAAGACAGGTGCAAGCAGAAGGATCAATAACTCAGCTTCTGCACGTCTTGGTGGGAGGGCATTTAGAAGAAAAAATTTTGTGTTTTTACAGGAGCTCCCCGGTGTGGTTGAGCCCCAGTTGTCCTAGTGGAAATCTATCCATTCACTCACCCTGTATTGGCCCTTTCCCCTCACCCCCTTTTTGAGTCCCTACTCTCCCTCAGCTCATGCATTCCTGTGTCAAGATCTGCAAGGCAACTGGACACAGCCTTAGAAAAGAGAGAGACATGAAATTCTGTTTATTCGTCCCCATACATCTACTGCGACCCTGCCTTGTGTAAAGTGATAAGCTCAGAGCTAGGGGGAAGAAAGATGAGGAGAGGCGCACCCTTCCTGTGTCTCAGAATTGACTTAAACACTTCATGAGGGAGGGACGTGAACTCTCCCAGGGTCTCAAGGTTGGGGATTCCTTCAGGAACTTTCAGAAGGACCCCTGAACTCCCTAAGAGGCTGTGAACAGAGATGGTCCGTTCACCTTCCTTCCAAGTCCTGTTGACCTTCCCTCTCACTCTTCTTAGGTCTTTGTGTTTATTCTCAGTTTGGGGTTCTCGACAATGGATATTTTGTTTTTGAGCATGACTATACCATCTTTGAAAACTTTATTATAATAATATACATACAGAAAAATGCCTGAACCACGCAAAGAGTCTCCTTCTGGCCCCTCCCTGAGTTCTCCCCACAAGGGTAATCACTGTCTTGACTTTCCATGGCAGAATGGCAGAGTTTGCCTCCTTTTAAAACTTTGAATGCTTATGTTTGTAACATACCTGTAATCCTAACACTCTGAGAGACTGAGGCAGGAGGATTTCTTAAGCTCAGAAATTCAAGACCAGTCTGAACAAGAATGAGTCCCTATGTCTACTAAAAATAGAAAAATTAGATGGGCATCATGGCAGGTGCCTATAGTTCCAACTACTGGGGAAGCTGAGGCAGGAGGATTGCATAAGACAAGGATTTTGAGGGTGCTGTGAGCTATGATGATGTCATGGTAGTCTAAACTGGGCCACAGAGTAAGACTGTCTCAAAAAGACGTTTACTGGTTATAAATATATATATAATTGTATACTTGTTATGCTCATCATTGTGTAGTATTCTGGTGGGTGAATACACCATGATCTATTCAGCCATCCTACCGTTGACAGGAAGTAGGGTGGTTTCTGTTGGAACACATTCTGAGCAGTGCTTCTGTGAGCCTTCTAGCATATCTCCTGAATGCAAGGCTGCAGTTCTGTTGAGTATATGCTCAGGACTGGGTCACAGGATACCCATGCAGCTTCAGGAGATGCCTGCAGTTCTCTGCAGTAGGTGGACTGGGTTATATGCCTGCCAACAGAGTGCTGTGAGGCTACAGGGCATTCCATTGTTTTACGTCCCAGCAATGTTCTATTTTATACCCCATTTTCATCTTGTGCTATTTTGGTGGGTGTGGGCTATGCCTTTTAACTTTTTCTATAGAGAAAGATTTACATATTTTATCTTTGCTTGCAGCAGAATGCTAGGAGTCTCATATGAGAGTTCTGTGATTAATAACAATTTGTTTCTGCTATAAAATTTTCAATTTTGCATGCTTTTTGTTCATACTGCTTTGAAATGATGACTCATCTTGGAAGCTGCTTTTGCTAAGCCAATCTGAATCCTGGGGCTGGTGGATCTTCCCTCCCACCTCCTGGGAGGTGTCTGCCTCACGTCCTTTCTCAAGAAATGTGGGTCCACCCACCCGAGGGTGCCTCTCTGTCACTCCTTTCTGCCTCATTATTTCCCGAATGCCCTCATTTTTCACTCCATTTTTTTGTTTGATCTCCATTATTCTTTTGAAACCTTCTTTTTCTGCAAAGCAACAAGCATTTCTTTCACTTTCTTTTGCATGTTTGTACATCTTTTCTCAGAAAGTCCTTGAGAGGACATTCCAGCTAGTTTGCATTCTTAAGTGCCCTCCTTTTGCTTTTAAATATCGGTTTGTACTTACAGGTGAGATCATGGTCAGGAGTGGTTAAGGAGGTGAGCCCTGAGGTCACCCCCTTTCTGAGGCCAAATGCAAGCTGTGACACTTGCCAGCTCTCCAGCCTAAAGAAAATCACACAATTCTGTCAACCTTGGTCTCCTCGTCCATAAAACGGAGTGAATGTTAACTCTCCCATGGGGTTGATGGAGATCAATGGGATTGTTCACCTTAGCATCATGTCTGTACATACTGTTAGCTGAGGCCAATGGTTAATCAAATCATTTCTTGAATTCCTGTAACTTATACCCCAGGGAATTTCCTTGCCCTTTCATTCTTGCTCTATTTCTTTTTCCTTTTCTCCTTCCTGTTCTCCCTCCCTCCCTTCCTTCCTCAGATGTGTACTGAGGACTCCTATGTGTCTGATCCTGAGTTGGGGGATGGGACGTGTGCTGAGCAGTCCCTTGGCCCTGCTGGCCACCACGGTGTCACAGTGGTCATACTCTCCATAGAGCCCCTCCTCTTCTGCGGCCCCTCCCACTCCCCTGAAACCTGCATCTAGGTTTGATTGATCTCCCCTCCTAGATCTCAACTTTGGGATTTATGGCCAAACTTGGATGCATAACTCTGGACTCCTTCCCTGGGATGTAAAAACCTTCCTAACATTCCCCATACAGGCTCGCCATTGTTTGTTTCTGACTTACATCTCCCCATTTGCTCCCTCCCTCCCATTATCTTGAGTGTGGGTCCTTATTCCCATCCCTGGAACTATGGCTCTGGCCCCTCAGATATTGCCCACTCCGTCCGTCCTTGGCTCCCCTTTGAAGAAAGGGTAAGATTTCGTATGCTCTCTGAGTCTTTTAGGTTCATTTTCAATTTAGGCTAGCTTAGTTATTTGCTATGACAACTTGGGTTTGACTGATAATAGTTTGAGCTCTTAATCCTCCCAGAAAACATATTTGCATTTTTACTGGCGCCCTCAAAATATTTCCCTAGGACAATCCTCAAGGAATTCAGTGGCAGGTCAATGAGGGAAGCAAACTCTAGACCTTTTTAAAGAATTTCACAAATTTTTCAATTTGCAAATATTTATAAGGTATCCTCAAAGTTGCCCATTAAAGTCACCATACATAGGGAAAATGAGAACTTGTAGCTACATGTTGCGAAATATTCATTACAAAATTTTACAAAGAGGTGGCCAACAGTAACATTTCATGATGAATATTTTGTAAATAAAGGTACACTTAGCTACGATTCCCCTTTTCCCCTATGTATGGTCTCTGAATGGGCACTTTTGGGGTGCCCTGGTATTTGTTTAGAAAATAGATTTTTAAGCTCCTACTATGTTCTAAGTCACATAGACTTAGAAGGGACTTCCAAGGAAAGAAACTGTCAGAGACAGCCTCTTTGGTAAATTAATTAAGTATAAAGGAATCACAACAGCATATTATCTATTGTGCTATAAAGGAAAGGCTGGTGGGGGTGAGGGCAGCTCCTGAGAAATCAATAAATAACTGAAGAGGTAAATGGCTTCTTCAGACCATTAATAAGGTTATAGAGGAGAGACACACAAAGTCCACTGAAGGATACATCGGAGGCCTGGTTACGCCCCTACAAGGGACGTTTCCCTGTCTAACAACCTCACAGCAAGTGAGATTCGATTTTTTGTCTTTGAACCAGCTCCAGAGCTTGTGGGATTGCATTCCTTGGCACGGCCAAAGACCATGATGCTACTGCAGGGATATTTGGTCCCACTTTATATGTCAGGGATAATATTTTGAATTATTATCTTATGAAATTACTCTTTTTGGAAATTATATTTTCTGTAGGGTTGTACTTTTAATACTAGACAAGCTGAGGCCTATTGCCCTGGAGGAAGGAAGCCGTGAAACTACTCAGAATCAACCAAAGCTCTAACCCTTGGCTTCTAGGGTTCTAAATAAATGCTATTGAATCTGTGGTGCCACGAGAGTCTCAAATGTCAAAGTGAAGGAAGCAGGCAGCTGAGAAACGGAAGGAAGATGCTGTTTGTTTTTTCTCCTTAGAAGATCTGACAGTTTGGTGGTGAAGATGAAATTGATTAAAAACATTCACAAAGACGTGAGAGTTGGTGAACTCTCACTTATGCCTTAAGATCCCTTTCTAAGTGACCCTGAATTGGGAGTCTCATCTAATATGACTCATAAGCCTTCCTGAGTTTGAGCCTATATTCTGAAAAAAGACAGTAAACAACCTCCCCCACAAAAGAATTGCTGCTTCCCCAAATAGGGATCATGTTTTCTTTATATCTCAAGCTCCAGCACAGCATGGGGCAGTGTTGCTATCTGATAAATATTTATTAGGTGAATGAGTAAGGGAAAGCATAGAGAAGTCATCAAGAGACAGGGCTGATGAAAGGGGTTGGGGATGTGTTTTCTTAAGAAATAATCAGGAGTTTAAAAACTGACTATTAATGGTGGTAACAAGGATTGTCCCAGGTTCCGGGAAGCCATCCCAGGAAATTCCCATATGTTAAATAAAATTTAATAATTGATCCTTACTAGGAGTGAGATAGAAAAGGTTAGAGGCCGGGCCTGTTGGCTCACACCTGTAATCCTAGCACTCTGAGTGGCTGATGTAGGTGGATTGCCTGAGCTCAGGAGTTCTAGACCAATGTGAGCAAGAGCGAGACTCCATCTCTACTAAAAATAGAAAAACTAGCCGGTGTCCTAGTGGGCACCTTTAGATCCACTCAGGAGGCTGAGGCAAGAGGATCACTGGAGCCCAAGAGTTTGTGGTAGCTCTGAGCTACAACACCATAATACTTTACTGAGGGTGATAAAGGGATAGAAAAGGATAGAAAAAAAAAAAAAAAGGGTAGAAAGGGGCCCCAATTGGGGCTCTAATCTTTTCTCTGGCTCTCCATAGTCATGTGACTTGAGGGTTACTTTTCTTATCCGGAAGGCCCTGGTGCTGGTGCCCACATCGTCTCACTCTGTCACTGTGCAGTGGAGTGTGTGGAGTCCCAGAGTGGGTATGTGGCTTACGAGGATTTACACACAAGGCATTGGCTGAAGGGAGATGAGACCCCTCCCCACTGAGGTGGCCAGCCATTTAGCCAACCAGCTGTTGAACAAGGGGCCTATCCATGGCCGCGAGAAAGAGATTACAGCATGACTGAAACTAGCTGTCATGGGACCTTCAGCTCTAAGACAAATAGCAAGTATGAAGTAGAGAAATAAAGCCAAGGTCATTGGCTCAACATCTGGACAAAAACTACCAAGAGAGATGCCAAAATCACAGACCCGAAATGAAGTGAAATCGCATGTCAGCAAAAATAAATGTGGGGTCCCAGGAGGATTCAGGCAACTTGGGTTGATTCCAGGTCAGATCCAGTCCTGGCCTTCTGGCTTACACCACTGCAATGTCTTAAAAATGGCAGCCTCCACCTGCTAGCTCCTGGGTTACAACCCTTCTGTGATCACAGGGCCTGTCAGTGGTATTTAAGGGTAGGTGTGCAGCTGGCCATCTGTTCAAGAGATGCTTCAATAACTTTATTAGTTCCTTGGAGGCAGAAAGTATCTTACAATTCCAGGTAGCTTCAGTACCCATGGCACAGAGTTGTCAGGTTTTGTATTTGTTAGATGGCAGAGGCTCTGCTGTAGTAACAAATAAGCCCTGAATTCCCTGAGGCTTCCCTGTGCGAGATGCAAGATGGACTGTTGGAAACTCTCCTCCATGTGGGGACTCAGGTCTCCAAGCTCTTTCCCCTTTGAGGCTCTCTCTCTTCTGAAGTGGCAGAATCAGGAAGGAGGCACAGTTTTTAGCCTCAAACTACTCACCTGGCTGCAGGTGACTCAGCTGTGAGGGGATTAGCATCTTTGCTACAGTGCGACAGAGCTGTGCAGGTTTGGGAGTTGCAGTGATGCAACCCACGTGTTGTTAAAATATTATGCCATGTGAGGCACAGATTAACAGAGAAGGTTTGTATAATTTTGTTTATTATTAATTTTTCCATACCACCAGTGCCTACCATGATATGTATGCCTCCCAGCATATAATGATACTTAGTAAATAAACATCTGCTAAATGAATAGGTGATTGAGTGAGTGAAGATTAAACCTCGCCAAAGCACTAGAGAAACAATACACTCAAGTCCTCTGGTTTTCTGACTTAAATGCTTTTAAGACTTTGCTTTAGTTTCCCTAATGAACTGATGACAAGATTCTTTGCTCGGCCTCAGTTTAGTCAGGCTCCTAATCTTCTTCTGGGCCCACTTGCACATTTTAAAAAATAAAACCTGGTTTTAGCTAGAACCCTGACAAGTCAGTTTAGCAAGAACCTCCCACCCTCAGCATCTGTTCACCCTGATATCCGATCAGGTTCCTCAACTTCCACCATCCTCCAGGAGATGGCTAATCACTCTGGCCTGTCTTTAGCAGGAATTCTGTAGGTCGCTTATGCCAGAATCTATTTCTCTTGTTTCCTCTTAGAAAATTTTCTGACTAATGATACCTATCCTGTTCCTTGGCTACAAATTCCCACTTGCCTGTTCAGTAGTTGGAGTTGAGCCCAATCTCTTTCCCCAGTGGTAAAACCTCCTTGCTGTGGTCCCTACACCTATCCCAATGGTCCTGAAGGAAGTCTCCCTTCCGGTGCTTTAGCAAGTGTCAGTGAATAACTTTTTCTTTAACACTGAGCATCACCCCTTTCCTTTTTCCATCCAATAACCCCACTACTCTAATATCATAAACCTCTCCCATACAGCCATGGCCAGCCTTGTAAAATGGCCCTTTGGGTCAGAGAAGGAATAACATATCCTTTATTTTGTCTCCTGTTTTTCCACTCTAAATAATCACTCCTCCTCCTGGGCTAGGCCATAAGAACTTTAATAGCAGCAGTGGCAATAACAGGAACACCGGTGATCATGGTGACAGTGGACCAAGCCCTCCCCTGTACATCACATCTATGATACCTGCTAATCCGCATAGCAGCCTTGTGAGGAGGCCTTCTTCCTGTTTCACGGATGAAGGAATGAAGGTTTCCAGAATTGGCAACATGATAATAGGGCCATATTTGAACCTAAGTAAACCTGATTTTCCATATCTTTCTCTGAACCATTTTGCAATATTGTCCCTTTTAGAACAAGGCTCAAACCTACTCTGAATAGAGATGCAGAAATTATTTTTCTTTCTAGAGTCATTGTGATGTTTTCTCTTTGTAAGACCCTCTGTTCTAGGAAACATAGTCATATTTTCAGCCTCCATAGTTAGCTGTTTCCAACATAATAGATTCTGTGGCTTATAGGTGTACATAGGAGAAGAACAGAATCCTCTAAGGCTTGTCACTCCCAGTCTTTTGGTTTTCCCTGCAGGTAAAGGTCAATTCATTTATCCCCCTTCTTCTCCCAGCTTTGTCTTCTAGAACGTGCTTCTCATCGGGCCTACTAACCATGTCAGTTCTAGTCTAAGGTCCAGGACTATTGCTTCCCCAAACCACCCCCACTTGGTGGTGTAAATCAACAGCTCTTATTTGTTCACAGAGTCTGCCCAGCGGGAATGTGAACATGGCAGAGTGGAGGCTCTCATCGGTTTCCACAGGGACTGAGGCTTTGGGCTGGGGGTGACTTGACCAACTCGGACAACTGAGGCTGGAGGATCAGCTTCCAAGTTGGCTCCCTCCCTCACTCACACGTCTGATGTGTGGGCTGAAGCTCAGGCTGGCAATGAGAGAACCTTCCACTTGGCTTGGGCCTCCTCACACCATGGCTGCTGGGCTCCAAAAGAGAGTATATTGAGAGCAAGGACCAAGTCTTCTGCAATAACGAGGTGGGAGCTGTATGTATCCAGCGTTAGAAGCCACACAGCAGGGCTTCTGCCTTACTGTGTTAGTTACAAGTGCATCACAAATCCAATGCAAGTTAAACAAGAGAGGGATTATATTCTACCCCTTGAGTGAAAGAGTTTCAAAACATTTATAATCATTTAAAGAACTACCCCAAATGAGTAGGGGGCACCTCATTCATATGCTAATATTCTTTAGAGCAACAGGTATATCTAAAAGAAGAAAGGGCAGGGTGATACAAACAGCAAAAGAAAAAAACAATCTAAACTGATAAATTAATCATGGGACCCTCATATGATATAGCAATTGCAGCCGTTAAAATTATGTTTTCAAGTGATGTGAAAAGATAAGGAGCAAAGGTTCACTGTATCACGAAGTTAAAAAAATGCTACAGATAGGATGAAAGGCCTCTACATAGACGTCGCAGTTTGAAGGAATCTGGCAGATGAGGGATTTTTTTCTTCTGCTTGTCTGTGTGTACAAATATGTTGACAGTAAACACCTGCTGCTTTTGTAATAAGGTAAAAAGTAATCGGGTAAGAGGAAGGAGGTATTGGAAAGGTGGAAATGTCTGCATTAATCTCCAAAGACCAAGAAAGTGTTTGGGGTTACTGTTTCTGCACGTGTGTTTAGAGAGTGAGACCCAGCTGATGGGCTCAGTGGTCAGACAGACTGAGGGACACTGGGAAGCTAGAAGGACCCTGGAATCTTCATGCCAGGCCTGGGCATTGTAGAGCAGGAAATTCAACGGACAGTGACTTGTGTGGGGTCATATGGGTAGTCAGTGGCCCACCCCAGCTGGGATTACAGGCCCTCAGTCCCTGGCCAAGGCAGTGTGTTCCCCACCTGCTGTCGTGTGCTGTGAACTGGCAAGAGTCAGCCGTCTGCGCTTTACATGACAGGCTGACACATTTCTGCTCTGAGCAGGCATCTTTCCTGAAGCACTGTATCTACTGAGAACTCAGATGCTTCTGGCTTGGGAAAGGAGAGTGTGATTTTATGGAAATTGGACTGGGTATTATGATAAACTTAGCAGTCACTAGTCTTATCCAATGACAGGTGACAATTATATTCTGAAAGATGTCGAATGCCAGGGTGAAGAATGGGGAAGAATTTAATGACAATGAGTTTCTTCCTTAATAGGAAAATGAGGAAGATCCAGCTTTACCGGGTGGGTGGGGAGAGGGAGCCCCACACTTTGGATATTCTATTTCTAAACTTTTATGGGGGCCAGATGGCATTGGTGCATTATCAGACACATGCTTTATCAATCCCTGGAATCAGAACACAATTTTCAAATTTTTTTTACCGATATTCTCTATTTTTAGTTTCAATTTCCATCCCATTAGGACAAAAGTCTCATTCAGTTGCTTCTGGCTATTTGCACCTTCTTTATTCATCTGTTAATCTTTAGCAAAGAGGGGCAGCCAGAGGCAAGTGCAGGTGAAAAAAAGTAGTTTATGTGGGGTAAGAGGAGGTTGGCTGAGGCATGGGGGGAGCGGAGGGGAGCAAGGACAACAAATACTCATAACCAGGACTTCATAATTCAGCCGATCTCCGGAACAAGACCATTGCCCCCAATACTTTCAAGGATGTGGGTTGTGGAGCAAAAAGACAGGGCTAAATGTTGATATTTCCTCCCCCTCACAATTTGAATTCATCTACAAGTAACATTTTACAGATTGCTTTCATGGTTTTCCTGGCTATTTATGGAGAAGTCAAATAATTGCTTTTTTTTTTCTTTTTCTCCCATGACGTCAAAGGCCCAGGCAGCATCTTCCCTGCCGTCCTATTGTTCAGATGCTCTCTTTTGTAGAATAATAATGACACCCCCACTTCTTGTGCCTCCTCTGTCCTTATTGAATGCCTCCTAGGTATCCACATAATACACAGATTTGTTTGTACTCCTAAAAACTTGCCAGGGTGGTAATAATTCTGAGAAGAATGGGGGAGATGTTCAGAGAGATTAAGTATTTACCAAAAGATAACAGGCTGCCAGGTTTTTGAGGTGGGAGCCAAATCCATGATGGTAGACATGTTTTGCATCCTGGGTGGGGTCAGGAACTGGCTATTTTAGGTAGATTGGGGGTAAACTTCCTGCAATAGATAAGGAGTGCCCAAGGAAGAGTTTTAGGTGAAGCAGATTATAAGGCCAGGACCCTGTCTAGAAGGGACAAGAGATTTCCTCCCAGGAGAGAGACCCTCAGAAACCCTTATGGCCACAGGGGCCATCTGAGAGTGTTAGCAGATGAAGACAGTCCGGTTGTCCATCACTGTCAGCCAATATGCGGGCACGAGGACAGGTCCACCGAACTTTGTCAGAAGGCCAGCGATTCTGGAGAACAGTGAGAGTAGCCTCTCCAAGACTGTTCTGTTCTTCCATTTCCAAAACCAGAGTTTTATACATAAAAGTTCAAAGCAAAGACCATATTAACCTTTATTTATTTATTTATTTATTTGAGACAGAGTCTTAAGCTGTCCCCCTGGGTAGAGTGCCATGGCATCACAGCTCACAGCAGCCTTAAACTCTTAGGCTTAAGTGATTCTCTTGCCTCAGCCTCCCAAGTAGCTGGGAGTACAGGCACCCGCCACAACGCCCGGCTATTTTTTGGCTGTAGTTGTCATTGTTGTTTGGCAGACCTGGGCTGGATTTGAACCAGCCAGCTCTGGTGTATGTGGCTGGCGCCCGAGCCACTGAGCTACAGGAGCTGAGCTAATTAACCCTTATTTTAAATAAGGTTTAATAATCAGCATAACCCAGTGACCTATTACAACATTCCGATGAAAAGTTAATCTCCTGCCTCAATCCTCCTACTCAAGATGGGCATCTTTAGCCCTGAGCTAAATTTACAAAACAATGAGATTGGGGTAGGTGAGGTAAAGGTGCCTTAGGACCTAAACCAGCCAGACCAGCTGTGTCACACGGTCCTAGACTGGGACTCACTCCACCTTATTCTCACCACTGTGCTCTCGGGGAGGACACAGGCCAGCAGACTGGCACTGGGGAGCAGGCACACACAGCAGGGTAGATGTCGTGCCCCCGGAACTGTAGAAAGTTCCATAGCACAACACTTCATGGAGGGACCATCTGGAATTCAATTTAAATTTAAAGCATCAAGTACAAAACATTAGAGTACATTGGCTAAATATCTTTCAAATATTCAAATGTACAAAAAATAGCAAAAGATATCAACAAGGACAGATTATAGAAAAGTATCAATTTGGTATTTAATAATATAAAAATAATTCAGAAGTGCTCTAGGCAAATTTGTTTAAAAATGATTAAAAAGTCATTGGCTCCCATAGCTCAGTGGGTAGGGCCACATACACTGAGGCTGGTGGGCCAGCTAAAACAATGACAACTGCAACAAAAATAAAATAGCCAGACATTGTGGTAGGCACCTATAGTCCCAGCTACTTAAGAGGCTGAGGCAAGAGAATCTCTTACGCTGGAGAGTTTGAGGTTGCTGAAGCTGTGACACCACAGCACTCTACCCAGGGTGACATAGTGAGACTCTGTCTCAAAAAAAAAAAAAAAAGTGATGAAAAAGTCAAATAGACTTCAGGAAATTGAAAGCCCTCAGAGAGAGATTAAATATTAGATAATGTGATCATTAGATAACTAATCCTTAGCAAACTAGCTTTAAGAATTAGCTCAAGTCCAGAAAGATTCCCTGGGTGTCTACCCAACCATGGTTCAGTACCCCGTGGGACTTGGAGTGATCGTGGGACATTACAAGATAGTGACAAACTCCTCAGAGAGCAGATTGTTGTGTGGGAAATACCAGAATACCAGAGTAATGAGCATCTTATTTCAGGTGGATGATTTTTCTTGCCGCAATTCTAGGTCAGGAGGACTGATTTATTTGAGGAAATAAAAAAGGCAGCGTAATTTCCCCCAAGTAGGCAAGTCACCTGCTGAGCCGAGGGGAGGTACCAAGAGAGGAAGAGGAATGTTACTGGAGTTCTTGAGGCAGCAGGAGAGGTGGGGTGATGCTTAGCAGCTGCTGAATGAGAAACTCTGGGCAGAAAGAGAGATGCCGAAAGATGGACTTTAAGAATGTTATGACCTTGGTAATGCACTTGTGCTACACAGTGATGGAAATCTAGACTAAAGATAGCTGCTCTTCTCAGGCTTCAAAAGGCCGATTTTTCGTGTTGTTGTTGGGTGGAAAGATAGGCATCAAGGTTGCCCAGTTATATTCAGGTTGCAATCTTTTAATGAACTCTTCATTTCAATGTCCTTTCAATGTCATTCGTGAGAAGTGTCATTGAGCAAATACAGCATGTTTCCAGATGCCTGGGAAGGATAACCTGCTACGTGCATAAAGTGGGTGCTGCTGGAACTCTGTGTAATTTTTTTTTTTATCATTGTGCCAAAAGACACAACTCTGAAGCTTTCACATTAAAATTGGATTTTTGGCGAGAAACCAAAAGGTTTGGGATTAACTCCATACATGGCATGGCTGACTGGAACTGAGGAGCAGCTGGCCCCTTTCTGGTGGGACGTGTCCTCCCCAGCTTGCTGCAAGCTCCAGTGTTCCTTATGGCTTTGCCAGGCCTGTGTCCTTCTCAGAACTCTGCCCTTGTAGCCACCACACAGAATCAGGAGCCTTGGGCACCAGGTACCTGGGTCTGTCTATTAATCCTCATGAGGAAAAGCAAACCCTGAGACTGGGAGCCCCCCAAAATGCTTTCTTCTGAGTATACCATGGGATGAAGGAGAAACAAGGGGTGTTGTGAGTTAACACACTGCAAGTGTGGAGAGGGAGTATGTATGCGCGGGGCTTGTGGAAGGAAGCAGGTTTCGCAGAGCACAGAGCTCTGTGCAAGGGAATAATGAAGTGGGCTACAGCCAGGAAATAAAGATGCATAAATATTTGATACAGGGTTCTAAAGCAGCAAGTAGGACGAGGAGAGGACGATAAATAAGGATAAAAAAAGATAAAGATGCTCTTGAAATGTATGCAAATCAAGCCAGCCATTTTTGGAACCGTTACACAGTGTGAGAACGGAAAATAAGTGACACGCGAGGCTCAGAGGGCCGTGCACTGAATGTCAATTTTTTCTTTGGGTATTTATGAGCAAGCTCAGGCACCTCTCCTGAATTTAGCCTGGAAGCTCTTCCAAGTATTACTTCTTGTGCCTTTTGTGAGTCACAGCAGAAAGCTGGAGAGGGGGGCGGTTGGGGTGGGATTAGCAAAGCAGCAAACCCAAGTGGGCACCCTGTCCCAGCACGTCTCCTGCTGTTGGAGGGCCCCGTTGTTCCCTGGAGGCAGCCACCTGCTGTCCTTAGGGAGTGGCTTCTGCAGCTGGTACTGCTGAGTGTGATTAACGCAGCCAGCGAGACCTTGAATCCTGCCCCTAACGTCTCAAAGAAAGCGCAGGTTCCTCTGGAGTCAGGAGACATTTCCAAGGGCCCCACCTAGATACAAGCAAGCCTATCTGGAGAGGGCAGCCCCCAGGGAAGGAGCATTTTCCTCAGGACCCCTGAGCTCTCAGGCTCCCCGGAGTGTGGAGGAACGGAGTTCTATGTTTAATCACTCAGGCACTGGAGAAATCATCTTGAAAAGGGCATGTGACCATCACGACCATTTATTTAAAGGAAGAAACTGCTCGAATAACCTGACTAAATGCAGAAGGAATGCAGATGAATTGAGATGGTTAGAATTCTAACTGCTATGAATTTTATTATTTTAGCTTTCTGTGGGGAAAAAAAGTGAAGTTAAAGGTAATTTGAGTGAATATAGCTTCCGACTATCTACAAGGGGGCAGGGAAAATCTCAATTCTCTGAAACTATATACAACTAACGGCATCTGGAATCCTGCGCTTCTGAAACCTTTGTTGAGGGAATGGCAGAGAGGCAGTCTGTTCATTCATTTATTTTTACCTGTTCGTTTCTTTGAATTTTGTCCTTGGAATCACACCCTTTCCTCCATTATACAATTCAACAAATCCTGCAGGTCTTACCTTCCAAATTTCTCTAAATGTGATTCCTTCCTGTCCCATCCAGTAGTGTCAGCACTGTCCTCTGCTCTTTAATCTATACCTCAGCCATTGTCCTCTTTTCAAAATGAAAATGAAATCCCTCAAGAACTTCTAATAACTCTTTGGATAAAAAGAAAATAAAAATACAACCTCTTGACATGGCCTACAACCCCGCTATTAGAAGGGTGGCGTCTGCCCTGGTAATGTGCACATTTCCTATGAGCTCGTGAGATGCGGGGAACAAGGCCAGAATTCTCCTTAGTTCCCTGGAGGCTTCACAAGCACATTCATGTCTGAGAAGTTCTGTCTGCCAAGCTTTGTGTGTTCTTTAGCTGCCACTTACCTGTTAGCAAATTTGTCTAACATTCACGGGTCCTTGGGCAAGAGTGGAAATGGAGGTCCCTATACCCTATGTCTAAATGTTTAAAAATAATCGGTCAATCTAGCTGTTAAATATGATTCTATCCTGATAAATACACTTCCATAATGATCTGGAAAGCCAGGTTTCCTGTAGAATTCCTGGACTCCCTGTAGTTTACTGAACCTGCCAGAGAAACCTTAAGCATGAACAGACGTTCCACTCGCTGTCCAACACCTGTCCACAGCCTTCCACTTCTCGGGCTGCCCAGCAGCATGGTCAGTTCTTAGGAGGACCCACCCAAGAGGCAGGTCACTGGAACCTGCGAAGCAGGGAAGGGGGTTTTGAATAAGGAATTCTGTGTATTTTTTTTCTTAAGAATTACCTGGAAAGAGGAGAGGATTCTGGGAAGGTATCATTTCTTTATTTTATTTTTATTTTTACATATACAGGTGTTTATTTGTTTCCACCTTTTGCATTCACAGAATTAAAAAGGCTTAACATTTAATAGTAATAACAGTGCTGAAGATAAGGACTAGAAACAAAAAGATAAGGACTATTCTCAAAAAGAATGAACGAAGATAAATACATTCAGAAAAGAAATCAGACGATTACTGCATTGAAATATTAAGCGATATTAATAATAATAATGCAAAGAAAGTAACATTCACATTGTCAAATAAGAGTATGTCTATTACAGAATGCTTTAAGTCTGAGGCTCAGTATGGAGTCATCAGTTAACTTCTTATTTTTTTTTCCAAGAAGGAAAAAAAGAAGGTGTCATTTCTTTAGGCCCAGAATTTTCTTATCCCATAGAAAAAAATGCAGCTGGATGAAGGCTGCAGTGATTTTGTCTGAGGTCTGTGGCCTCTGGCACCTAGGTTGAAGGTTGACACTACTCTTCACACTTCTTTTGAGCTTGCAACTTGTGTTGTAGCCTTCATCACTTGGTGACAGGTGTCCTGGTCTTTTTCAAGCCCCTATCCTTGCTCGCTTTCTCTCCCTCAGTGTAGGATCTTTGTGTCATCGACCCTCTGCCCAGAAAACTGCTGAGTCTTCAAACTATGTCCTTAAGCCTATACATCCTTAAGATGGCAGCTCAAGCATTTTTTCCAAAGGAAAGTCTTTCACAACCTCCCTGATGAAGCCAAATTTCCTGATTTAGATTGGCATGAAAACCTGTGTGGCACTTGTCACTTGTTACGTGCATTTCTTGTTTATTTACTTACTTAATGTCTATTTTCCCTATAAGAACATAAGCTCCGTTAGAGCATGAACCATGACTGGCTTTGCTCCTCACATGAGGAGATTTTCCCTGCCCCCTTGTAGATAGTTGGAAGCTATATTCACCCAAATTACCTTTAACTTCACTTTTTTTCCCTCTCAGAAAGCTAAAATAATACATCAAGGTCAGTGTTTTCACACACGACATTCGTTGGTACGGACTTGTGGGATTACTTGTGGGATAATTGTGTGAATAAGGGTGGATTCTTTTAGAGAAATAGAATCCACAAGGTTTCAATGATTAAGCAGAAAGAGTTTTCTTCTACACTTCCCGTAATGCTGTGTATGTTGCTAAAATGTTTTAGGTTCCTTTCGATGATCTGCAAGATGGATGTACAGTTTTGCTCTGTTTATTATAGAAAAGAACTTTCTTAAAGAAAGCCCCCATTTCTGAAACTTTTTATTGTCTTACCACTTTGCTTTGGAAAATGTATTATCTGCGCTTTTGCAAGGGCTGGGGGTAGAGAAACACAATTCACTACATTCCCATTTCTTATAAGTCTTTAAAATTGGTGCAATTTGAACTATTCACATCTAAAAAAAATACCTTTTTTTAAATGAAAATTGAAATGCAGGTACACAGATTTCCCATATACCCCCTCCCTGCACACATACACAGGCTCCCCTGTTGTGGACGCCCCCTTCCACAGAGGTGCATTTGCTACAATTGATTGACCTTCATTGACACATCATTATTACTCACTCAAAGTCCAGGGTTCATATTTTCATTCTTGGTGATGGACATTCTACGGGTTTGGACAAATCTATCCACAATTACAGTATCACACTCGTATTTTCACTGCCCTAAAGATTCTCAGGAATCCTCCTGTTCGTCCTGCCCCCATCCCAACCCCTGGCAAGCACTGATAATTTTTTGCTTTCTCCATAGTTTTTCTTTTTCCATAATTTCATGTATTTGGAGTCATACAGTATGTAGCCTTTTGGATTGGCTTCTTTCACTTAGTAATATGCATTTAAGATTCTTCCATGTCTTTTCGTGGCCTGCCAGCTCATTTCTTTTAGCATTGAATACCATTTTCTGTATAGTTTCCCTATCCATTCACCTATGGAAGGGCATTTCAGTTACTTCCAAGTTTTGGCAACAAACAAATAAAGCGGCTGTAATCATTTGTGTGCAGGCTTTTAAGGGGACATAAATTTTCAGCTTCTTTGTGTAAATACCAAGAAGCATGATCACAGGGTTGTGCAGTAACTGCTTGTTTGGTTTTGTAAGAAACTACCAAACTGTCTTCCAAGCGGCTGTACCATTTTGCATTCTCATCAAGAATGTTCCTGTTGCTTCATGTCCTCATCAGCATTTGGGGATGTCAGTGTTCTGGGTATTGGCCTCCAACTAGGTGTGGTTGTATTTCATTTTTGCTTTAGTTTACATTTCCCTGATGACATGATGTGGAGAAGTTTTTATGTACTTATTTTCCATCTATCATCGTTTATGCTGAGGTGTCT
The DNA here is from genome assembly GCA_963573935.1 of Arctocebus calabarensis. Taxonomy (NCBI): domain Eukaryota; kingdom Metazoa; phylum Chordata; class Mammalia; order Primates; family Lorisidae; genus Arctocebus; species Arctocebus calabarensis. The sequence continues at coordinate 52,126 of CAUYON010191525.1, forward strand.
GGCAAGGTCTTTAGTCCATTTGTTAATGACATTGTATTCTTGTTGTTGAATTTTATGTGTTCTTTGTATATGTTGAATAACAATCTGTTTTTATATAACAATTCTTTACCAGATAAGTCTATTGCTTAAGTCTAATATTGTATCAGATAAGTGTTTTCTCCCCGTCTGTGACTCATCTTCTCATTCTCTTGATGTTACCTTTCACAGAACAGAAATTTTTTTAATTTTAGCAAAGCCCAGATTAGCAATTATTTCTTTCATAGATTGTTATAGCTGCTACTGCTTTGTTTTGATTAACCTGGAATATTTTTCTCCATTTACTTTTAACCTCTTGAGGGCAGGCCTTCATGAGAAGAACAGAGTGTTATGGGGTATTTTAAAAATCATTCCTTTTCCCTTTCCTCTGCCAGAGCATAATGGAATTATTTTTCTGATGCTTACTGTGAGAACCTGGTTGAGTTCTCACACAAGTCTGAGGGATCTGGTGAACAGGTACCCAAGGAGTTTATAACTCTCAGACTTGTCCACACGGAGCGTCCAGCGACTCATTCATTACACTTCCAGTTTTGCTACCTGACTGGCCCCTGGGGAGGTTGCTGCTCATGTGTCTCTGCCCCATAGCTGTGACATTTTTGTTTTCAACTGCCTCTCTAATCTTGCGTTCCAGCAATTTTCCTGCCTCCTCAGCTCTCTTACAGATCCAAGAAGAATTAATTTTGTAATCTTTTCAGCTTTTGACTCATTGTTGGGTTGGAGTGGTGACTTCCAGTTTCCTCACATGTAAAAACAAAAGCCAGAGGGCCCACATTTTTTTTTTTTTTAAATTTTCAAGCTACCTTACTATGGCTTGCTATGTGTACCACTTTTACTGTTTAACCAACTACCAAAACACAGCGGCTTAACATCAAAACTTTACTTAGTCCACAATCCTGTGGGTTGGCTGGGATGCTCCTCTGGATTGGGCCAGCTGGTCTGGTGTCTGCTGGGTTCCATCATGCATCTGTGACCAGCTGGGGGATTGTCTGACAGCTGGTTGGTCTGGGGTAGACTCATTCATATGTGTGACAGTTTGGTGGCAAGATTTCACTCGATGTGGTTTTTTATTGTCACATTAGCTAAAGCTCTTTTACTTGGTGATCTCAAGGTTTCAAAAACAACCATAAAAGAAAAGCTTCAATGCACGCTTTTCTGTCTTCAGTTGGCATCACATTTGCTAATGTCCCATCATTCCAAGGTATGTCACATGGGCAGCCTGGATGGGAGGGATAGAGAAATGAACTCCACCCCTTGATTGGAAGAGCTGGAAAATTGAGGCCATCTTATTTTTTTCAATCTATCACACCATGTTTGAGCCATAACTTTTGAAGATAATCCCTAACTTACTCTATAGAATTGCCCTTCAGAAACATGCATTATCTCTTTGGCACCAAGAGACAGATTTAGCAAATAATAATAGAACTAACTTTGGCCTCAGCAGTGAAGATTAGCAGTGACAGGAAATGAGTAATGGGAGGCTTGGTGCACCTTGTAGTGCCTGGGCTGATTCTGGGAGAGAAATGGACACTCAGTCTAGTCCAAGCTGAAAAAGTTCATGGAACAAGATGACACCAGTTGAACATGTTCCAAATGGGCATCAGGAGGAAGATGCGAGCATCTGTGGTTCCCATCCTATCCTCCAGGAAACCTGTTATAGACTATATTTCTGGAAGATAATGCAATCTGCTCTGTCAGATGGAAGCCACCACGATTCATGTCTGAGGGCTATGAAACTTTGGAAATCTCATATTTGACTGTGTTACCAGCACAAAATACATCCAGGGGAAAGTGTATCCTGCCTTTTAAAATTCATCTGCATTGGCCTCTCACTGGCACCTCTCTGGACCCAGGCAGCCTGAGTTTGAATCCAAATTTCAACACTAATTTGCACCATTAGCTTTATGAATTTAGTTAAACCATCTATGCCATGCCTCAGTTTCCTCATATATCAAATTAATTTATGATAGCACCCACCCAGCCCACTGGTTATTTTAAGGGTACAATAAGTACACATATCTAAGATACTTATAATTGGGCTGGCATATGTTAGGCATTCAATACATATTAGCTGTTTTTATTTTCCAGTTAAATAAAAGAAAACATAAGGATCTCCGTGGTAAAAGTTGGATCAAATGAATTATTTCTATTTTGGACTCAAGTTGGATAATTGACTTAACATTCTTTTCTTGCTTTCTTGCTTTCTTGCCTGCCTTCCTTCCTTCCTTCCTTCCTTCCTTCCTTCCTTCCTTCCTTCCTTCCTTCCTTCCTTTCTTTCTTCCTTTCTTTCTTTCTTTCTGTAAGAGAAACAGCTATGAAATAGCCCATGTGTTGTCATATGCAGGAGGGCTAATGCTATGTAGTTAATAATGTTCTTCTATGGCAGCACCTATGGCTCAGTGAGTAGGCACCCTACTCACCGGGTGGTGGGTTCAAACCCAGCCCCAGCCAAACTGCAACAAAAAATAGCCAGGCATCTGTAGTCCCAGCTACTTGGGAAGTTGAGGGAAGAGAATTGCCTAAGCCCAACAGCTGAAGGTTGCTGTGAGCTGTGATGCCACAGTATTCTTCCCAGGGTGACAGTGAGACTCTGTCTCTAAAATAATAATAATAATAATAATAATAATAATAATAATATTCTTCTAGGATGGAAGGGGTGATAGGAACTAAATTCACCGTATGTGTGGCTTTCATCCACCTTCACATAACTTTTTAATGTGAATTTATATTTAATTTTTAACATTTCCCAAATTATCTTCAAAAGTGATTATGATTTTTCCAAAAGGGCCTTTGGATCAGGAATCAAAAGGTCTTCTTTCTAGATCTGACCTTGCCACACATTGATAGAATGGTTTTTGGAAATATCTTTAACATTCCTGAATTCATTTTTTAAATGGAGACAATGAAATCTCATAGAGTAGTAAAATCTACACAAAACAATTGGTCTGTCTTAAGAAGACCAAGAGTAAGCTGATGAGTGGGTGAGATTGGGGGGCTGGCATAAATATTCTGTGGTAATTGGTATAATCATGAAGGGGCCATTCTTAGGTGTAATTTTCTCGGTTTCTTTATGAAGATAGAAAGGTAAGACTGGTATTGGATTTTGAAAAATAAAAAGAAGTTTGGGTGAAATCAGAATATAAATTAGGGGTTCACGGTTTGAGATAATCTGGGACTCTGTAGATCACTGTACCTAGGAACTCTGGGCGGGGACAATTAATTTTATAAAGTATCTGAGGCCTTACACTATTGAGAACCCTGGTGATCACTGCATAATTTGGGCTTGTGAAGATATCACTGGTCATTCTTTAGTACTTAATTCAGTAACTATGGAGTGTCTGCTATGTTTCGGGCACTGTGTGATGGGATAATAGCTGGAGAAAATAGTCTGGCTTATACTTTCATAAGTGGCCATAAATGCCATGCACCATCCTAAATCTCAAGTAATAGGCACATTAAGGAACCAGATGGAGAGCTTTAAACCAGGAAAATGATGGTCAGACACAGGATCTTGCTTTCAGCTCCAGTGTCCTTTAACTAGAGTTTAGGTGTCTGTGATGAATAAAGATGTATGGGACATGCGGATGCTCGTCCATTTACAAATTGGTGCTTGTAGAATTGTGAGGGTTTGTTTCTAGGTCTGGGAATGGAAAAATGCAGAACTTGTATTTGGTCTGGAGCAAAGTTTTCCTGGAGGTTTGGTTCCATGGCGGGAGATCTGCTGAGAGGAAAACACAGACAATATTTTCTGAATAGTATATGGAATGACCATCATTCTTAGCGGGAGTAATGAATTTCAGGTTCCTTAGCAGAATATGAATGTTCCAGGTCTTTAAAGCAAGCATACATTATATATAGATGCAGGTTGAGCTGTAAGGATTGATCTAGTCCAGTCTTATACAGTATATCACCTGATAAGGCACACAGTTACTCCTAAGGAAATGTCCATCTCTTCCTGAACATAGCATGTCTATGAAGATAGCCATTTTTGTTTGTTTGAAACAAAATTTTATTACGTTGCCCTCGGCAGAGTGCCGTGGCGTTACAGCTCATAGCAGCCTCCAAGTCTTGGGCTTAAGCGATTCTCTTGCCTCAGCCTCCCAAGTGTGGCACCTGCCATAATGCCCAGCTATTTTTTGGTTGTGGTTGTCATTGCTGTTTGGCAGGCCTGGGCTGGATTCGAACTCTCCAGCTCTGGTGTATGTGGCTGGTGCCCTAGCTACTGAGCTACAGGTGCTGAGCCAGTCAAGTTTTATATGACATTTTTTCTTTGTCATCATGGACAGAGATTATAACATCAAAGGTGGGTTCTCAACCAATAGGCAACCCATCCAGAGACTGATTGTGACCCAAGACATTACTGAGAGTGGAAAGTTGAACAGGTCAATTAGGAATTACTAAAAGAATGAGTCAGTTGAATCCCTAGATAATTCTGATGTTAAGCTAAGATTAAGAAATGTTGCTTTGGAAAAGAAGTCCCCCAAATCCTTAAATAACAAGGAGTGGAGTCTCCGGATACATCCACGGGGTAGGTTTGGGTCTCATCTTAGGGAGTGGGTCTCTTTATGATCTTGCAGACTGCATTTCTGAATTTTTTTTTAAATTTCAGATTAATATGAGGGTAAAAATGATTAGGTTAAATTGTTTGCATTTCTAAGGTAAAGTTGATGTTGTATTGAGCCCTTCACCCAGGGAATGGGCGATATATCCTCAGATTGTGCACGTTAGGTGAGAGTTTACCAATCCTTCTCCCTCCTTATGTTTTTCTCTTGTGTGGGTGTGTAGTTATTTACTACTAGATTAATATTAGTATTTACATTGGATACTTGCTTCTCCATTCTTGTGATACTTTACTAAGAAGAATGTGCTACAACTCTATCCAGGTAAATACAAAAGATGTAAAGTCTTCCATGCTATACATATACCACAGTTTATTAATTCATTCGTGGGTTGATGGGCACTTGATTCCACAGGGTGCGTTGATTCCACATCTTGGCAATTGTGAATTGAGCTGCAATAAAGAAAAGAGCAAATAATCCCATTTAAAAGCGGGCAAGAGACTTGAACAGAAACTTCTCTGAAGAAGACAGACAAATGGCCAAGCAACACATGAAAAAATGCTCATCGTCCCTAATCATCAGAGAAATGCAGATCAAAACTACTCTGAGATATCAGCTAAGTTCAGAAAGAATAGCCCACTTCACAAAATCCCAAAGCTGCAGATGCTGGCATGGATGTGGAGAGAAAGGAACATTTATTTATGCACCGTTGGTGGGATTGCAAATGAATACAACCTCTATGGAAAGGAGTTTGGAGAATCCTCAAAGAGCTAAAAGTAGATCTTCCACTTGATTATGCAATTTCATTACTAGATATCTACCCAGAAGATAAAGAATCATTTTACCATAAGGAGATTTGCAGGTTTGTTTTTTGAAGGCTGCCTCCTTTATGTTCTAGCCTTGGCCTCTCAAGCCAGGTGAAGAGAATTAAAGACAGATTCATCAACCACCAGTGGGCAACCAATCCACAGAGACTATGAAGCAATGGACTGTCTATAGATTGGGCCTTTACCAGATAGGGGTGGAAAGGTCTCCACTTGAGCACATTTCCAAGCCCATTTATGGAGGGTACAGTCTGAACTTTGTTTTTATTGCCCAATAACCTGGAAACCACAATTGTGGACCCAGAAGTCAAAGTATTTAGAGGTAGTCAAGAGCTCTAATTAAAGAATATAATTGTTTGTATTTAACTAAAGCTAAAAATTAGTTTTAAAGTTAAAGAAAGCAAATCTTGGCTTCCTAATCTGAAAAATGGGCAAAACAATAGCTCCATCTCTCCATGAGTGGGGAGGACTAATCATGCATAAAGCATTTACCGTGTTGCCTAATGCATAATAAGTCCTTGATAAGTGAGGCTGTTGATGCCATTATCGATCAGGACACTGAGCAATTTAGGCTTAACAGGGTTTGAGTTTTAATTGGATAACATAAATATTGCACAGTGCACATTTTCTACAGTGTTAGGAGATACTTTAGACATTTTTTCCTTTAAGCTGCTTTTATCTATACGTTACATCTATACAGTGCAATTAAATTGATTGCATTCCATCTAGTTCTGCATTTTGTTTTTCACTTGGAATAATAGGCAATTGCAGAGTTATTGATGAAAGTTGCTGAGCTGGGAATCTAACTCGGCTGTTGAGACAACCAGGGAAACACATCCACCCACTGCTTCAGTGAAAGCAGCCCTCCCAGACTGACTGCAGGAAACACTTGAATCTCTCCTGTTAGAAAATTCTGGTTTTTCCCTGTCCTCAAACCCTCAGCTCTCAACTCTTTTGAATGAATTGGAATCATCTGGTAACTCAGTATTGAAAAGAAAGAAGAAACGTTTATGTGTTGCTGCATAACAAACTACCTCAAAGCTGAGTGCCTAGAACACACATTGTGGTTCTGTATGTCAGCCCTCTGGGCTATGCTCATCCAGGAGGCTCATTGCAGGTCTGGCCTGAGGTCACTGTGGCTGCAGTCATCTTGAGGCTCAACTGGGGCTGGAAGGCCTTAAATGTCCTCCCTCACGGGTCAGGAAGGCTAGTGCCACAGGGCCACAATCCCCTGCAGACAACCTTGGGCTTCTTCCCATGGCAGCAACATTGCAAAAAGGCAACAGAAACCACCAAATACCACTTGAGATCTAAACTCCAAAGTCACATGACAAAAGCCAGTGAAAAGGCCAGCCAAGGGTCAGTCATAACGGAATGGACTCTACCATTTAACAGGAAGAGCTGCAAAGATTTTATGGCAATTTTAATCTGCTGGAAGGGAAGAAGGAAAAATGTAGAAAAGAAATATTTACTGAGAGGGTGGAGCAAGATGGCGGACGAGTAACAGCTTCCTTGTGGCTGGGCACAGTGAGACTGGGGAGAGAGGACTTCAGGCATCTCTGCCAGGCAGGATCTGCCCAGAAACTTCCCTTTGGGGACACAGGGAGACAGCATGAGGCTTCTGGACACCCTGAGGAAGGCTAAAGCGGCGGAGACTGGGCAAGTGGTTGCATCTGTTCATTCGGTCTGATCCTGTCGGCGGCTGTGGGTGGGGCAGCAGTGGGACTGCAGGCTGGAAGGGCCTTGCCTGTAAGCC
>CAUYON010191527.1:0-28711 GCA_963573935.1 Arctocebus calabarensis
GCTAAAACCCAGTTATAGCACAAGAAATGGGGAAAGGGGTAAGGGAGGACAGGGGAGGGGGGAGGATGGGTGGAGGGAGGATGATTGGTGGGATCACACCTACGGTGCATCTTAGAAGGGTACAGGTGAAACTTACTAAATGTAGAATATAAATGTTTTCATATAGTGATTAAAAGGCCATGAAGGCTATGTTAAATAGTTCAATGAAAATATTTCAGAATGTATATAAAGTCAGCCCATTGTGCCTCATGATTGCACCAATGTACACAATTATAATTTAATAAAAATTAAAAAAAAAAGAATGGAGGCATTTTAGAAAGGTCTAATGCAATTCAAATCTCAGCTCGGTAATTCATGTTTCATCTACATATGGACTTGTGAAAGTTTTTTGTCTCCTAAGTCTCAATTTTCTCCATTAAACAGATAAAAACACCTTTGTGGTGTGCATATTGAAATAATGCCTCCGCAATAGCTCACAATGTATTTGGCACCTAGAAAAACACACTCCTAAAATTAGCTATTATATTGTAAGTGGCATTTATATGAACAGAATAACATTTCTCCTTTAAATGTCTACTTCAGCAAATGAAGTGAATCTTAGGTTATTAAGTATGAAATATCTGATTTCTTTAAGTTTGACAGTAGATGCTCTCTGACATTTCACTTTGACACTTCTTATTTTATTTTTATTGTGAAGGCATATCCTCATTCTTTCAAAAGAACTCTTTGGATTATGATAATCCTTCACATTTTTTGGAGAAAACTTTATGAAACTGTGGCTAAGTCAAAAATTCATGTTAATTTTAAATATGAATTTGTTTGAGGAAGCGATGCAGCTGTAGACAGCTTGAAATATCAATAAGGTGATTGGAAGGATGTCACTAATGAAAGCACAGAATGTCATTGGTTTGAGAAGTTCTGTTTTGGTGATTTGAATCTTGAAAATGATCCATGTTGAGACCAAGGTGGATGATGATGAGCTGAAAGCTATAGGAGAAACCCAACCATCTCAACCTGCTGCCAAAGCAAGATTTGATGTTCCTATTCCTCCAATATTGGAGCATGTGAAACAGGTTGGAAACAGACTTACATTTTAAGAAAAAATAAAGTATGTTAATTTATACTTTATTTTTATAAATGATTTCTCATGACAGTGAGTACTGTTATGGTAGTCTACTGATTTTGTAACTTTTTTTTCTGAAGGTATTAGTTCTCATACTTTGTGTATTTCCTGAGCACTGTTGTGTGCTGATACTCTGGTGAATTTGTATTAGCACAGATAAGCATAACATCTTGCTCTCTTGACAAGTATTTAATGAGCACCACGTGTGTGCTATGCTGATGCTAAATATATAGAGAAACATAAGAGCTTCCAACCTGATGTGAGAAAGAAGGCTATAGGGAAAGGGCCTATAAGTAAACCTTTAAATGGTTCCATTTTGTGAAGACAAGTTTAAAATGTTTTGTGAGCTAGAAAGGAAAAAATACTGGACAGAACTCCATATGTGGCTTAGAACCTAATCATGTAAAAGTGATTTAGGGCCGAGCTTCATGTGGGCAGGTCTGTAAGCAGTTACCTGTATATCTCATGATTTTCCAGACTACTCCCAAAAGATGATTAATTGCCTTCAGATGGTCAAGCATTCAAATAGCTTATTTCCCCAGAACCTTGTTTTGTGGTTTTGTTTTTGATTACTTAGCATAAGAATAACTTTAGTGGTTATCAGTTAATCCAGTTGATTATCCATAAGGATAGCATTAGATAATGTTAGTAAAGTGGTCATCAGTTAATCTGGTGACCACTTTATAATCTATCCATAAGCCCATAAGTACTAGGCAGTAAGAGGCCGTAAAAGGTCTAGGGCCAAGGTTTAAGTCATATGTTTATTGATTAAGTTTTGTGCTTATATAAGCTTTGGTGGAAGAAATAAAGATTGCCACTTGCCATGAGAGTGTAATTGGTCCTCCTTATTATTCAGACTATTTCATTGCAGGACTCATTTTCTCTATGTCACTGATCATTTGGGAGACTTTCACACAACATAAGGCATACAAGTTAAATAAAAATTAAAGTAAAAAATATTAGTTCAAAATAACAGCACAAGAGTACTCCAAGCTCAGAACAGGAGCAGAGACACAGAGTGGAGATGGGAAGGAGTGAGAATGCTGATGAGGGGCATGCTCTGACCGGGCTGGAGAGCGTGTGCATTCATGGAGGACAGTGAACTGAACTCTAGACCTGGGGCAAGGATTGGTGGGCGATTGTGTAGGGATAAAACTCAGCAGATGGAAGGAATAGTGTCAACCGAGGCAAGAGCTGAGAAAACCCAAATTGTGGTCTCAGAGCAACAGATATTCACACTGTAGAGAGTGGACAAGTGGCAGGCCAGGAGGGTGAAAGGGGAAGTGGAGGCATTTTAGAAAGTTCTGTGAAACTTAGATTAAGAGGTTTAACTTTTCACTCAATCAATAGACAGTAAAGTCATTTACAATTTTGGACAATGAATGAAATGGAAAAAACAGAGGTAGATGCATCTGGCTTCAGCAAAAAGGGACCGGTGGCAGGACCAGCTGAAATTCAGACACATTTACAGTATGTTTGTAGTCCAGACAGGATATCATTAGACCAAGGAGAGTTGAAAAAAAAAAAAAAATCAAGATTAGAACCATCCTGGGGAACAATCGGCAGTAATTAGGACTTTAATTAGATAAAAGAGGAGTTGGAGAAAATGAAAAAGCAAAGAAAAAACAAGACTAATGACTGGGTGACTTGGAGGAAAACAGTCTTGAGATTCAGGCTGGTTCAGAAGCAGAGACCACACAATTGACGCGAACACGTGTCTCTCTCTCCACTTGCTACAGACCATGTTGACACTTGGGTTTTCCCTTCCTGATTTAAACTTTGTAGAATTTTATCTTCTTTCTGGTGGACCTCAAAAATTACTTCTTGTGAAGAATAGACATTTTTTTTTCCTTTGATGTAAAGAAAGGGAAAAAAGGAGAAGAGGAATAAATTGAATGTGAATGAAGAAGGGCTGGTTTCCCATGAAAGTCATAGCAAACTAAACGTAGGAACTGAAATTATAGATGCTAATCAGGATGAAAGTGGAAAACTTCAGGAATCTTAGCATCCATAGTGGATGTTTAAGTGTTTTGTAAAGTAGTCAGAGAAAGGAACAAGTTATAGCAGGTCTTGATGACCTATTCTGTTAGTGGAAACTAAAGAAAAACAGCCTAGAAATGAGAACTCATGGGAGAAAAATTATAGTTTTTTTTCTTTCTTTTTTTTACCTAGTAAAATGGAAACATGGATTAATGGTGGAAATGAAGAGGGAGAAAGATACTTAAAAGAGAAAGTACAAGGGGACAAGTTTTTACCCCAGATGGCTTTGGAAAAGAAGAGAATTGCCAATTTCTCTAAGACAGAAAAAAATATTTAAAAAGACATATCCAGGCTGGGCATGGTGGCTCATGCATGTAATTCTAGTACTCTGGGAGGCCAAGGTGGGTGGAGAGCTTGAGCTCACGAGTTCAAGATCAGCCTGAGCAAAAGCAAGATCCTGTCTCTACTAAAAAAAAATGAAAAAACTGAGGCAAAGGATCACATGAGCCCAAGAGTTGGAGGTTGCTGTGAGGTATGATACCACAGTACTCTACCCAGGGCAACAGCTTGAGACTCTGTCTCAAAACAAACAAATAAATAAAAAACAAACAAACAAAAACCTGACAGATCCAGAGAGAAAGAGAGATGTTTGGTGGTTAGAAAATTAAGACATTCATTCAGATATACCCCGGTACATTCAAGAAAGAATTATACAATAGTGCTAGTTCATAGATGCTCACCAAAACGCTGTGGATTAACCTAAGGAGAAGTTACCAGCTAAGTGAGGCAGATGTCATGCTCATTGCTTGGAAGTGGTGTCAACTCATGTCTCAGAAGCTCTGCCTGAGACATGCAGCATGGGTTCAGAAGAGTGGCCCCCCACATTGACCTTGACTGGCTGTTTCCCAGTAAAATAATGCAGAACCTATAGTTGTCATAACTTTCTATTATAATTTTAATCAAAAATCATGGTAACTGGGTAGAGCCTGTGGCTCAGCGAGTAGGGCTCTGGCCACATGTATCGAGGGTAGTGGGTTCGAGCCTGGCCCCAGCCAAACTGCAACAAAAAAATAGCCAGGTGTTGTGGTAGGCACCTGTAGTCCCAGCTTTCCGGGAGGCTGGGGCAAGAGAATCACTTAAGCCCAGGAGTCCAGGAGTTGGAGGTTGCTGTGAGCTGTGACACCACGGCACTGTACTAAGGGTGATAAAGTGAGACTCTGACTCAAAAAAAAAAAAAGATTTCAAATCATGTTTCTGTGTTACACATTCAAAAAATAACTACCAAACAAACAAACAAACAAACAAAAACATGGTAACTTTTAGGAATGAAAGCTGTGTGAACAGAATTAGCAGTTCCAACACCATTCAGCCTCGTTTTGCTTAACTAGTAGTGTTACCAAATCACCAAGTCTTATAGTCTTCAGTTGTTTGGAAAAATATAGCTTGGCAAAGGTAGTTCATCTTACATTGATTCTGGATATAAATTTTATGCAAATATCATTCTCTGGCCTGGGTAGAAAGAGATTATCACATGCAGGGAAGATGGAGAAGGAGGTGAAGTTGGTTGGTTCCACGGGGTCAAGCCCCAAGAAGGCAGCTATGGGACCGAGGAGCAGGAGGATACGTAAGAGCAGAGTTACATCCATGACACTCAACTAAGACAAAGGACACGGAAGATGCGATTTTGTTCACGTGGGCAACAAGACCATTATTTTGGAATCAGGATCTTAGGTGGGAAGCTGTAAAGTCTCAGGGCTACATACAGAAAAAAGGATAATGGAGTAGAAGCCACGCTCTTCTACTCTGCACGCCCATGAACAGCATCAGACGCCTAAAAGGCACCTCTGTAACACGAGACTTGAACGATAAAGCTGAGAAAAGTCGAACTTCAGATGAGTGCGGTGCTCGAGGCTTAGAAATGCCAGTCATATATATTATATCATTCCGTGCTCTTATAGCAAAGCCAAAGGGTTAGATGACTCAGAGTCGTAAAGTGAATTTGAGCAGATAAGATCAGGACCTAGAGTTCCAAATTTATTCATTCATTAATCCACTTATTCAATCAATTTGATTTTGCTTGACCTCCTTATACCTAAGAACTTGGTGAGCCCAGGGCTTCTGTGTCTGAGTGCTGGCTGAGTTCCCAGGTAAGAAGCACATAAGGTGCGATTGGCAGGTGGGAGCAGGGCAAGTTAAGTTACAGAGACTAAGGCAATTCCTGATATGTTCATGGCCTTATTTTGCTTACTTAGCCTTATATCTTTTGTTATTTACAATAATTTTTTACAAATAATTATTTACAAATAATTTTTTACAAATAATTTTTTTACAAATAATTATTTACAAATAATTTTTAAGATTTGGCAAAACCTATAGCTGGATAAGTGCACATAGGAATATGCAATCTAGGTACCTTTACCTTTGTAAATATATCAGATATCTTAGAAATTCAGAGTAAAACCCCTACCAGATGCATTCCCTCACTCCTTTCTCTAAAACCACATAGAATGGGCAGGACTGTCCACTAATTTTCCGTAAGTTACATAGAATTGTCTGTTGTTGTTATAATTCTGTAGGCATCACGCTCCTCTAGGAAGATGATGTATGGAGCAATCGTCTGGTAGGGGCTGATGGGATGTAAATGAAACTAATTAAGGAAATGTCAAACATAATTAATAAAACAGGTTTAAGTTGCAAAAGCCCTGTCAGCGGAATAAATGGGGAAGAGCATCGCTTGCCCATTGTTGGGTGCACTCTCTCCCCTCCTCCCTCTCCTCTGCAGGCTTTATTTAGCACTGTTCAATTAGATCCTGGAAAGCTACTTGAAGCTCACTTTTCTACCTCACCTTCTCTTAGCCTGATCCCACAGAGAGGAAGGAATATAAATTTGCCTGTCGGCCTGCAGCTTGGAAAAAATTAATTGCCAACGCCTCATCTTTTCCAAGTACTACAGGACATTAACATAACCAATTTACTTGAACTCCTCACTGGCTGCCTAATAGAGCATCTGACCAGCAGATAAAACCAGGGTGTTGCTGACGCTACCTTGTTATATTAGCATTTTCATAATATCCAAATATTACAGCAGTGTGATTCACGGGCACCATTTATTATTGATAAGAACAAAAAAGGGGGGAGGTGGGAGTAGTTGAAAATAACAAAGCAGGTGAGCGACCTATAATTATGGCAAGCAAATTAAGGTATGCAGTAGAGTCAGTTACATTTGCCTAGGAGTAATGATGCCTGAGACCTTTCTCTTCCCCTGGGACTGAAAAAATAATGGATTCCCTTGCAGCTGCAGATGGGGTAGGAGAATGCTGTCATCAGGACAATGTTTACACAAGTTAGGCTGATCACGTGACCGTGAGCCCTGCCTGTAGTGTTTGATTCGGCACCAATCATTTCAGCCACTGAAGCATAAGTCGCTCAAAAACCTACTGCTTTCTGGGAGGGGTGGATCACAGAAGCAGGAGCCGGGGAGAAGATGTTTGTTTGAAAGTCAACAACCACGTTTGTGAGAAGCATTGCAAGCCTCTTCAGTTCTCAGACAAAGGTGATAACCTGGAAAACAAAGGCCAATCAGCTTTTAAGTGGAGGGATAAAGATAAAACGTGCTTTCTGTTAATGTACCAACCTCCTGCTCTCTCATTCTGGGGCATTTCAAATCAGTTCAAGTGTACATGCACGAACGTGACGAACGTGCATACACACGCAACATTTAATGCTGTTTGACAAATATTAATTGAGCAGCTATACTCACCAGACTCAATAAGAGGATAAGGAGAATAAGTTATACTTCGGGTACTCATCAAGAAGCTTAAAGAATCAATTTGGAATTCAAATGAAAGTAAAAACAATCACATACAGATTTTATTTGCAAGCAAATTTCTTTCCGCAAAAGCCATTTGTGACAGATACATTGAGGCTTGATATGTATCTACTAAGAAGTCAATTTTGAAAAAGTAACAATTAATTAGCAAACACTGGTAATAGCATCAAAAGTATTTTTTTGGGGGGGTAGGATTTTTTTTTTTTTTTTGTGGAGACAAAAGTCTCACTTTGTCACCCTTGGTGGAGTGCTGTGGAGTCACAGCTCACAGCAACCTCCAGCTCTTGGGCTTAAGCGATTCTCTTGCCTCAGCCTCCCAAGTAGCTGGGACTACAGGCACCCACCACAGCACCCAGCTAATTTTTGATGCAGTTTGGCCAGGGCCGGGTTTGAACCCGCAGCCTTCGGTATATGGAGTCGGCGCCCTACTCGCTGAGCCACAGGGCCCAAAAGTATGTTTTTGCCTTCAATGAAAAGTAAATAGTAAATCGTTTCTTCCACCGGGTAGAGAAATCCCAGTGAGCCTAGGGCATTGCCTTGCACCATAAGTAAGAAAGTGCTCAGATGCTAATGGGATTAGGCCAAGAGAGCACAGGACACAGCTTGAAGAGGATGATACTATTGGCCAAATTAGAGATTGTAATGGGTTATAACATAATAAATTTTGAGAGAGAAAGGGTGAGGGGCAGAATATCAACAAATGTTATTTATTTGGCAGATAAACATGTTCATTGTATTATTCTTTCAACCGTTTTGTCCGTAAAATTTTCTAAAATCAAATGGTTCAGGGGAAAAACATGTTATTTCTGAATTATGTAAGGTAATTAATCGTGTAATTTGATAACAATTACATCATGGACTAGTTAATGCAAGGTCCATTGTGATTTAATAGGATGAGTATAAAGGGTCTAGATTTCACTAAGAAGGAGGAGGACAGGTATTATTTTCCTAATTCTCTTTCTCTTAAAAAAAATGTTTTTATTACACATTGAAAGATTTTTAAATGGTGCATAATAAGTGATATGCACAACCTAGTGCAAGAAACAGAACAGTGCCATTACAGTGGAGGCCATTGTGTGTCTCTAGTCTCTGGCATCTCTGTGGTCCCGACAGGGGTCATCATCATTCTGAATTGTGAATTTTGTCTTTCCCTTGACATTTAGTTTTAACTCAGTGTATTTGTGACCTTAACAATATATGGTTTGCTTTGTGTATTTTTGAACTTTATGTCAATGAGAATATGTGCAATTCATTTTTTTTGCTTAAAATTATGTATAATCTTAGATTGTTCCATATCGTTCCATATGCTGAATATATGCATAGCTCATTTATTTTCAGTGTTTTAGTATTCCATTGTATGACTATAATACAAAATATTTGTCCATTGTTTTTGTGATAGACATTTGTGTTATTTTAAATTTCTTATACATCTATAAGATTTTGTCTGGAATATGTACATAGGAGATGAATTGAAGAACTGTGAAATATGCAAATTTGACTTTGCTTTACGATGTCATGTTGCTTCCAAAGGGTTTGTATGTACATTCAAATCAAGAGTTTTTACTTGGTCCTATTAATGTACTTTCGCGTTAATGTTGCTTGTCTAGCATTTGTAAGACTTTAAAATTCTTGCTAATCTGATGTGAAAAGGATCTCACTATGCTTATAATCTGCCTCATTTTCCCATGAGGCTGAACATTGTTTCATGTGTGTTTTGGCCAATCCTCTGTTACCTGTTTTATGGAATTGATTTATCCACTTGGCTATTTTGCTTGTTCATTTCAAGGAATTTTAACATATATAAATAACATATATAATAGATATAATAATATATAATACATATGATGTAATATAAAATGTATATAATACATATTATATAATATATGATCATAATTAATATAATTTTATATATAATTTTTATATATTGTGTATATACAAATTCCTTACATATATGTACATAATTGTATGTATATATGCTTATATAATTTATGTATGTAAATATATACACATGTATGCATGTATAAAAATTATATATAATATATAATTATGTTGTACATATTACATATATAATTATGTATATGTATATACACACCCACAAGGAATTTGTATACTCACACATACATTTCTGGCTTGTGATTTTGCTCTTTGTGGTATCTTTTGATGAACCTGTGGTTTTATTTTTGAGCAGAACAAATTGATAATCTTTTCTTTTTATAGTTTTGACTTTCAGAGCAGTGTTTGAGAAATTTTATTCTACCTGAAAACAAAAATTCCTCTCTTAAAAAAAAATTTGTATGGCTTTGCTCTTTACTTTTAGAGTACTGATTTTTCTCCAAGATGTGATTTAGTGGTATACTTTATTTTATTTAGATAATCAGTTTTTTTGCAGGAGTTATTGAAATGACCAATTTTTAAATATGACTGATTTGCCATGACATCTTTGTAATTCATTGTACATATGGGTTTATAACTATCTATTTATATATATGTATATTTAATTATAATGTGTGTATATATATGTTTTTAGATTTTCTCATTCTGTTTGGCAGTTTATTCATCACTGTGCCAACACAATATTAATCAGTATGTTTTAAAATAATTATTTCACAAGGATAAGAAGACAATTCATTGGGAAATAATGCAATTTTCACAAATGGTGATGTGACAACTGAATCTCCACATGGAATGGAATGAATTTTGTTCCTTAGATTGCACCATAAACAAAAAGTTACTCAAAATGAATTTGAAACTTAAATGTTAGAGCTAAAAATATAATGTAAAACACTTAGAGAAAAAATGGGGGCAAATCTTCATGACTTTGAATTAGCCAAAAATTTCTTGGATATATCTAAAACAAATGCAATTGGATGTAAAAAAAAAACAAAACATATTGGGTGGTGCTAGTGGCTCAAAAGAGTAGGGTGCCGGCCCCATATACAGGAGGTGGCAGGTTCAAACCTGGCCCAGGCCAAAGGAAAAAAAAAAAACTGAGAAAAAAAATTAGATATTTTGGACTTCAAAAATTTCTTGTGTCAAAAGGCATTATTTAAAAAGTGAGATGACATCTAACAGAACGGGAGAAAATATTTCCAATTCATTTATCTGATAAGGGACTTATTTCCAAAGATGTACAAATGGCCAATAGTCACTTGCAAATAATATTCAGCATAATTAGCCATTAAACAAATACAAATTAAGACCACGATGATACCACTTTATACCTAGTAAAATGGCTATTGCCAAAAAACTGATAACACCAAAACTATTGGTAAATTGCAAAGCCAATACATTGCTGGTGGGAGTACAAAATGGCCCAGCCACACAATGGCGTGATGGTTCCTCCAACGTTAAACATATAGCTACTGTATGATCCATGACCTCTTTTGATATATATGTATAGATATATAGTCCTAAAAGAATCCAGACAAAAACATATACATGAGTGTGAATACATGCAATAGCTTAATTTGTAAGAGGAAAAGAGTAGAAACAGTCTAAATGTCAACACATGAATTAAAGGATTAACAAAAAGTGATTTATTCTTTTTTTTTTGTAGAGACAGAATGTCACTTTATCACCCTTGGTAGAGTGCAATGGCGTCACACAGCTCACAGCAACCTCCAACTCCCTAACTCCTGAGCTTACGTGATTCTCTTGCCTCAGCCTCTTGAGTACCTGGGACTACAGGCACCCACCACAATGCCTGACTATTGTTTTGTTGCACTTTGGCCGGAGCTGGGTTTGAATCCACCACTTTCGGTATAGGAGGCCAGCACCCTACCCACGGAACCACAGGTGCCACCCCCAGGTGATATATTCTTAGAACAGAATATTATTGAGACATTAAAAACAGTGAAATATTGATACACACTACGACGAGGATGAAACTTAAAAACATTACGGTAAGTGAAAGAAGCCAAAAAGCAAACACCACATATTGCATATTTTCTTGTAATTTGAAATGTCAAGCATAGGCCAATCCAAAGATACAATAATTAGATGAGTTTACCAGGAACTGGAACAAAGGGAGAGTGGGGAGTAATGGCTAATGGGTCAGAGATTCTTTGTTATGCAATGAAATTATTCAGGAGGTAGATAGGGGTGATGACTCATCACTTTATGAAAATAATAAGAACCACTAAATTGTACACATTAAAATTATGAATTTTATGGTATGTGAATTGTATCTCAAATTTTTAAGAAAGAGGGAAAAATTAATTTTTAAAAGGCACAATAGTATATCCTCTTTCTTTGCTCTTATTCTCCATGATTGTCTGGGCCCCTGACACATTCTAGTCCTCTGTGTAAATTTTAGATATATTTTTTGAGTTCCAAGTAAAACATGCTTGAGAATTTAAGTAGAATTACTATAAATTTATTGATCTATCTGGATAGAATAGATATATTCATGATAATAATTTCTCTAACCCATTCATATAGCATTTCTCTCTACATTTATTTACAGTATCTTTAATATCTTTCAATAAAATTTTATAACTGTATCAATTAAGACCTTGCAAATATGTGTTCAATGTTTCCTAGGTTCTTTATATTTTGAGGTTATGTAAATTAAAACTCTGTTATATTTTGTGTGTATGCTGACAGAATATAGAAGTACAATTGAGTTTTGTATACTGAAGTAGTGAGCAAACTTGTTAAATAATTTTCTATTCTGACACATTATCTGCAGGATATGAATAATTGCAAATTTTTATATTCTGAATAATTAAAACTTTTTGGCTGAATTATTTATACTTTAAATTTCATTTTTCTTGCCTTATTGCCCAGTACAGGAATTTTAGAAGAATGTTGATTAGAAGTGGTAATCAACCAAGCATCACTGAATTATACTTTATAGAAAAAATCATTTTGATATTTTATTAATAATTATAATGTTTGCTGTAGATTTTACAAAATACTTATGAGTAAAAGGAAAGTTCCATTTTAGTTGTACTTCCCAAAAAGTTGTTCTTTTTTTAACAAATGGATGTTGAATTTTATCAATTTCATTCTAGCTATTAAGAGGGTCAAATTCTTTTTCTTGTCCAGTGTCTAAATGTATTGATTGTATAAGAAGCACATTCTGCCCTATGATTGCACCAATGTACACAATTATGATTTAATAAAATTATTTAAAAAAATAAAAAATAAATTAAAAAAATTACAAACTTTGATTTCCTTATGAATTTGTATTGATCATAATGGTGACAGTATGTTTGGTAGTTCGAGATGACCTTTAAAACTGGGTTATTCAGGTTTGAATTTGAATTCTAATCCTTTCTGGGATGCTTGTAGGATAAAACATAGGGTTAAAAATGCTAGGCATTACAGACGAATAATCTAGGAAACAGCTAAGAGTCCCTGCTGGCTCTAAGTACTTAAAATAATACTCACTAGACATAGAAGACTGTCCAAACCCTAAATTATATTGAGTAGTGATAAGAAAAAGGCAAGACAGAAGTACAGTCAACAGAATGTGTTAAAAGTTGAATCACACAGTTAAAGATTAACTCCTTGTTTTTCAACCTTGACTCTTTCCACTGTGCTGTATTTGTTCATGCTTGAGATTTCAATAAAAGCCCGTGAGGCACACTGGCAGGGGCTGTACCCTTGTCTGTCCTTGTGGAGGGCTTGCTGGTATTGGCCTCCCTGGGTCCCTCAGTTCAATGCAAATGGACTAAGTAGGTGTTATTTGTTTTGTGTTGAGTCACAGCAACGATATTTAGCAAGCTACTTATTTTTCTATATTTTAGATTTTTAATCTATGAAATGGGGATAATGGAGGTAATGGAATCCAACTCATAAGATTTTTGTGAGGAATAACAAATTACCATGTTTAAGACACCTTAAACAGCATCTTACACAGAATAAGAACTGTAGAAGTGTTATTTGCCATTACCCTTAATTTTTTGTAAGTTGGCTAATAGGTTCATAAGTAACACTGGCATGTGATTTTCTTTCTTTTTTATATAGTCCTAGCTATGTCTTATTATTATTATTAAGGTTATGCTTGCTTCATAAAAATGGTTAAAGGGTTTCTTCTACAGGATAATTATGTTAAATTCAAAATCATTTATTCTTTGAATGTTTGGCAGAACTCACCAAAACTGTTTGGGTCTATTTCTTCTTTGAAGAAAAAAATTTAAATTAATTTTATTGAGGTGTACTTTTTGCAAAACAAACAGCATCCTTTTAAAGATGAGTTTTGCCACATACAAACACCTGTGAAACCACCTGTACCATCAATAGACAGAACATTCTCTTCATCTCCAAAATAATCCTAGTGATGTTTTTGTTAAAACAGTATTTTTAGGGTGGCATCTGTTGCTCAGTGAGTAGAGCGCCGGCCCCGTATACCAGAGGTGGTGGGTTCAAACCCATCCCTGGCCAAAAAATGCAAAAAAAAAAAAAAAAAACCCACAGTATTTTTAGAAACCTTTTAGAGATCATGTTTCTCCTTGAGACAGTCCTGGTAGGTTGTTTTTCTAGAAATATTTCCATTGGATCTATGCTCTCTAGTTTATCTCTGTAAACTCATTTATATTAAATTCATGGGTTTAAATGTCTGCAACAAAGAGATGTAGTCTTTCCGATAGTAATCCTTTGTGATTCATTGAAACTTGCTTTATAGTTGAATATGTATTCAATTTCCACAAGTACTTGGTATGTCCAAGAAAAAATAGTGTATTCTATAGTCATGAGGTACAGTATTTTTCTGTGCCCATTGGATGAAGTTTGATTCGTTTGATTTGCTGTTTGGTTGTCTTTACACTTAGCAATATTTTTACTTATTTGTTTTTATTTCAGATTTATATGAGAGTACGAATGATTAGGTTACATTGTTTGCATTTCTAACAAAATCAAGATCAAGTTGTAGTTGAGCCCTTCACCCAGGGCTGTGTTCCTTTACATTGTGCACATTAGGTGAGAGTTGACCCATCCCCCTCCCTCCTCCCTCCTACACCCCACTTGCATTTAATTTTGTTTTTCTCTCATGTGGGTTACACTTAGCAATTTTTTTAGACATCAAATCTTACAGTAAGAAGGTGAATGTGTTTATCATTTTCTGTGGTTCAGTTAATCTTAGTTACATGAAACATACGTTATAGAATCATTGCTCTTGGGCAATATCATATTTATCAATATTTAAATTGTAAATACCTTTTTGAATTCTAATGAAGGTTTTTATCTGATATTTTATTTTGTTTTGTTTTCCCCTGATATTCACCTTTTGTCTTGTTTTCTCCTGATAGAGAAATATAAGCTTTCTTTTTCATTCTTTGAGTATTCTGAGTTACATTTACTAACAGCATAAAGTTTGGAAAAAAGTCTGACAGTCTTTTCATTTTAACTGAGGCACTGGATCATTTGCAATTATTTTGACTGATCATATACTGAGAATTATTTCTACTTTTTAATTTTGAACCTTATCCTTATCCTGGCTCTGCTTTGTATTTTTTCTCTCATTTCTGTTTTCTTTTATATTGATTCAGTATTTTTTTTTTCTCATTTTCTCTACCAGGTAAGTTATACAACAATGTCTATTCATTATTGTCTACTTTAGAAGTTTTAACATACTTTCTTATCAAAGTATAAATTCATCACTATATATAACTTCTTTGCCGTTTAAAAACTTTAAACACTTTCACTTAGCCCGTTCTCCTCTTACATTATATTTTATCCTGTAATGTATTTTTAGTTGCTTAACTATACACATTTTTCATCACTATATTTATTTTATAAATCTAACATTTATTTAGACTGTAATCTATATGCACATTATAAACATTTATATGCTAATAATTCCTTTTACATTTCAGAATTTCCCTGTGATATCATTGTTTTTACCTGAAGAAATTGAACCTTTACTGTGTTCTCTTGGATTTCTGCCTTTTCTTTTAGCTGTTAAGAAGTTACCCATTTTTGCAGTTGTTCTTTTGAAAATAATCATTCTTTGTGGATGCATTTAACACTTTGACTTTTTTTTTCATATTCAGTAGTTACACTATGATGCGTGTAAACTTGGATTTTATTTTTCATTTATCTTACCTTAATATTCTGGAATCTGCGAATTGGTGTCTTTTACAAGTTCTAGAAAATAATCAGACTTGTTTCTTCAGATATTGCCTTTCCTTCATTGTTTCTCGCCATTAATTCCTTGTGGCACTAAGAGAATTTGTTAGATCCTCTTATTCTTTCATGTATTTATATTTTTTTCCCATCATACTTTCCCCTCCTTATTTCTCTAGACTGCATTCTGGATGTTTTTTGCAGCTTTCTTTTCTTTCTAGTAATTCTGTCTTTTAAGAACTGGGGAACTTGCAGTCTTTCTGATTTTTATTCCTTTAAGCATCAATGAAGGCAGGAAAAGCTTCATTGTGCTCTGCCACACCTGTTTTAATAAAAGGATTTGTTTCATAAAATATGGATTCAGTCAAAAGGCCACCCAAGGCTGCAGGTTCCCCACCCCTTCATTTCTTTAAACATATTATGCACATTTATTTTATAGTTTGTAGTTGGTATGGTTTTTGTTCCAATATTGTTGGAATACCTTTGCTGCTAATTCGTGTGTAGGTTGAGATAGAGTCACTTCCTCTATAGCTTTCATCTCATTGTTGGCTACTTTGGTGGTCTCAGGTCATCTATGTGGATCATTTTCAAGATTTAAATCACCACCAGCTTTGCACAATGGCAATATCATAGCCAATGAGGTTTATCTGAGGCACGATTATTCTAATTGAAAACTTTTCCCAATACCCTGCCATGATGACTTGAAATATAGTGGGCATTGGCAATTTTTGACAGTCTCTATGGAGAATGAATTAAAAAAATAGATTTAAATCACCAAAATGGAACTTATCAAACCTTTGATGTACTATGCATTCATTAGCCACATCCTTCCCAAACACTTTGTTGATTATTTTGAGTTGTCTGGACAGCATTGGTTCCAAGGCTGAACTCATACTCAAAATTAACATGGATTTTTGACTTATCCATAATTTCACAAAAATTGCTCTAAACAAATGAAAGATAATCATGAGCAAAATATGTACATTCACAACGAAAATAAACAAGAAGTGTCAAGGTGAATGTCAGAGATCGAAATCATCAAACTTTCATGTGTCTGTAGGCCATGCACCTGTCTTCTTCAGAGAAGAAGACTCTTTAAGTCCTTTGTCCTCCCTGAGATGGGATCACTTGTTTTTTTTCTTGCTAATACGTTTGAGTTCTCAGTGGATTCTAGTTATTAAACCTTGGTCGGAGGCATAGCCTGCAAATATTTTCTCCCATTCTGAGGGCTGTCTGCTTGCTATACTTACTATATTCTTGGCTGTGCAGAAGATTTTTAGTTTGATCAGGTCCAGTAGTATATTTTTGATACTGCTTCAATTGCCCAGTGTGTGTGTGGGGTCCTTCTCATAAAATATTCACCCAGGCCGATTCCTTCAAGAGTTTTCCCTGCACTTTCTTCTAATATTTTGATAGTTTCATGTCTTAAGTTTAAAGTGAGAATCTATCTTAGTTAATGGTGAGAGGTGTGGGTCCAGTTTTAGTCTTCTCCAAGTCATCAGCCAGTTCACCCAGCACCATTTGTTAAATAGGGAGTCTTTTCCCCACTGAATGTTTTTAATTGTCAAAGATCAAATAACGGTAAGTAGCTGGATTCACCTTCTTAATCATCAGAGAAATGCAAATCAAAACTACTTTGAGTATGTAGTTGAGCCCTACTATGAGTACTACTATGAGCCCTACTTGAGCCCTACTATGAAGCTAATTTATAGCTTTCACATGAAGGCTATAACCCAATGATAGCACAAGAATACGGGGAAAGGGGCAAGGGAAGGGAGGGGAAAGGGGGAAGTTGTGTGGAGAGAGGGTAATTGATGGGGCCACACCTACGGTGCATCTTAGAAGAGTACAGCGGAAACTTGGTAAATGCAGAATGCTAATGTCTTCATACAATAACTAAGAAAATGCCATGAAGGCTATGTTAAACAGTTTGATGGAAATATTTCAGATTGTGAATGAAACCAACATATTGTACCCCTTGATTGAACTAATGTACACTGCTATGATTTAATAATAAAAAAAAATAAAAAATAAAAATTCAAAAAAAAGAAATTGTCAAGCTTAGTACTAAAGGAATTTGTACATTTCATACTGAATAACCTAATACTTTTTTTTAAAAAGGGAGAAATTTACAATCTAATTCTACTTTTTAAGCTCATAGTGCCTTTGTTTTCTTGTGTTATGTGTGTTTATGTGTTTGAATGGTGTGTTTGTATGTGTTTTGACTGCAAACTGTTTTTTTTTTAAACTTTATCAGTGGGAGTTTGTTCGGGCCTGTTTTGACAATGAAGACTTCCAGGGAGAAGTCTTATTTTCTTTTGATTTGGTTTGATTAGGTTTGGCTTTGTTTCTAAAAGGTGCCTAAAGACATTTCACAGCCAAAAAGACATTAAAATAAATTCTCAGCTTACGAATTTTTAAATCACTTGGGTATCATAAATTCAGGCTTTAGATTTAGAGGAGGGCCAGCTTAGAGCTACATATTCTGTGATGAGATTCTTTTTCTGTCCTAGTGCTAACATTTGAAAAAGAAATTTTCCTTAATAACCACTGAGTGAGGTCTATTTAAATAAAATTTTGTTTCTCATTTCTCCTAACAGTGAAGTATAGGCTACCGAATTCCCACATTTGTACAAGAGTGTCTTATTAGATACCCGCTCCTTGGTTAGACTCTAAGATTTGCTTCTAAGACCCACTGAGTCCTTATCATTTCAAACTCATAGTTACCTTGTTTTGCACATGTTTTCAAAGTTGAAGACCAGGACATTACTTAAGATAGTTTTTGGCTTCTATGTATTCCTTATTTTCTTTTCAGTTGATAAAATTATTTAAAAATATTGAATAAATAAATGTGTGTATAATATTTCTTACATGATATACATATTATGTATAACAAAAGAGTATTTATGTATTATCTGACAAAAACAACATATATGATATCGTAACTTAAAGATCCAGTAAGCTGGGTGCAGTGGCTCACGCCTATAATCCCAGCACTTAGGAGGCTGAGGAGGGTGAATTACTTGAGCTCATAGGTTCAAGATTGGCCTGAGCCAGAGCGAGACTTCATCTCTAAAAATAGCTGGGCATTGTGGTGGGCGCCTGTAGTCCCAGATACATGGAAGGCTGAGGCCAGAGAATCACTTAAGCCCAGGAGTTGGAGGTTTTTGTGAGCTATGGTGCCATAGCACTCTACCAAGAGTTACAAAGTGAGACTCTGCCTCCAAAAAAAAAAAGAAAAAAAAATCCAGTAATTTTAGCTGTCTGTGATATTACCAAAAATCTCTCTTAAATGGTTTTATTTGAATCTTCTATAAATTTCTGAAATTGAATAAGAAAGAACAGTCTCAATAATCACTAAAAGCAACTCTTCTTTTTTTCTTTTTTCTTTTTTTAGACAGAATTTTAATCTTTTGTCCTCGGGAGAGTGCCATGGTGTCGTAGCTCACAACACCTTCAAACTCTTGGGCTTAACCAATCACCTTGCTTCAACCTCCACAGTAGCTGTGACTACAGGTGCCCACCACAACGCCCAGCTAGTTTTTCTATTTTCAGTAGAGACGGGGTCTCACCCTTGCTCAGGCTGGTCTCCTGAGCTCTGGCAATCCAGCTGTCTCAGTCTCCCAGAGTTCTGGGTTTACAGGTGGGAGCCACCATGCCTGGCATGGGTTCTTCTTAAAGGCAAGCAATTCTAATACTAGTCAAATAGTTTTAAAAAGTATAATACATAAGTAAGTGAGCATTTGTAATGGCCTAGCATAGGACCTGATGAAGCTGAATCGATAGCGGTCATCGTCGTCGTCATCATCATCATCATCTATATTTTAGTGTCTTTTCTCTTGATATCCTACCTTATTTTTGAGTCAAAAACAAATTTTTCTGAATGTTAAAGTTTCATTATCTAACGTGTCTTTGAGAAACATTCTAAGAGATGTCTTTTATTTCTTAGTCATTTATTCATTTATTTTTGCTAAACAACAGAGTGCACACAATACTGGCTATAACTCTCCTGAGGAAAAACAGGTTTCTCCTGGGGATTGTGGCACCCTGAATTAATCCTAACTAAGTTCTCTGTTTCACTGTCATCAGGTACCATTGTCCAGTGGAGTTTTATGGAGGCAGGTTGCAGTTTAATAAAGAGACTCATTTGCACATACATTTCCCATCCACTGAATAGCACCCTTCATTTTATAATAGTCCAGTTGGAGTCCTGAGGAGGTACAGTCCTCTGTTAACAATGCACCATAATGTAAATGAATCTCATTTATTGCCACCCCATTTCTACGCCACTTGCAGACATTGCTTTAGTTCTTCAAGCTAATACATAAATTGCATGCTTTGAGAGAGTGCTTCATTTCCTAGGATATACATATAGGAGCAGTGCTGGAAGGAATCACTATGTTAATTTTCTATCTTGCTTTTGACTTGAGGTCTAACCATTTTTGAGACCTAACTCATTTCTTTTCATATTGTCCTTTGCCTCCTCTAACATGGATTATAAAATGTGAACTATTTACACAAGGAGAATTAGTTTCCCTTAAATGTTTACCTTGTTCTAATCAAAGTTGCTATTAGAAAAAGGCGACCATGAGTATTTGGATTCTAATTCAGCAGAGTTTTAACTGTGAAGTAGTATCTCAACTTTTGAAATTATATCAATTATTTCTTTGTTGGTATTAATCACTGTCAATTTATGGTCACCTAAAAGTTTATTAATTTGCTTAAAATGAAGTCTTACAGATGATACACTATTTATTATTGTATGTGGAGCAGTTTTTCTTTGGAAAGTAAGATTCTTTCAATATGCCTACTGTAAAGTGTTTTCCACTTACAAAGAGCATCTGGTCCTTAAAATTATTACTCAGGTTTTTGTAATAATGTTCTGATTTTATCCTTTATTTTTAATAAAGCATCAAGCATTTGAGCGTCAAGATGTCATGGCCAATTAAAGAGCTGAGTTAGAAAACACACCTGGTTTGATATGAGTGGTAAATAATCATTTCATATTAGAATTGACACCAGAGACGATGTCTTTTGAAAACAGTAAATTTTAGGGGTTGCAAAGTACTATTCACTTTTGTGAACATAAATGTCTAATCCTTCGTAATCTTTACAGGGACAAAATATTCAAAGAATTATGTGAACATTCAAGAGTTTTGACCATGACTGGGCATTTCGGAGATTTCATTTGCTTTGGGCGTAATTTATATGCACACACAATACTTAGATGTTGGGATCTCCCAAAACTGACGAAGTAGATACTTAAATGGACAGGTCCACACACCAAAGTAGATTTGCAGAGGTGAGCCAGTATTGACTGAATACCCACCCATCTGCTGTGTACTTCTCCTTATGTCAGACATTTATATGTCAACTTATCAGATATTCACAGGAACCTCTTTTTTCTATCCTTCTGACTGTCCGTCTACCTACATTTATGCTCATTTTGAATCAGCTGAAACTCAGAGAGGTTGAACCTACCACAGATCTCACATCCAGTGAGTGGGAAGAACAAAGAATTTAATACAGGCAATATATCGCCTCTTCCTCATAATTGTAATATTATATTTTCTAAGGACATGAAATGGTTGAATTTTAGAAATAAAGGTAGAAAAAGATCATCTGAGAATTAATTGTGTAGGAAAATTGACTGTAGAATAATACATGGAAATAGCCTCAAGCAAACCTGAAATTTAGGCTAAGCCAACCCCCTGTGCCTTTGCCTTTTCCCTAGACTCTCCTTTCACATCCTTCTCTGCTCTTCGGGGTCTTTCTTTTTCTCCCCTTACCTCTTACAACTCTTTCGTTTGAATTTAACCCAGTATTTGTGTTACCTTTGGATCCGCTTATGATTTACTTCAAACTGTGGAATAAAAAGTTGTTCTTGGGGCCAGGAACATCTGTAGTGACAAGCTGTGAGGCAGTTCTCAGAAACTCTGTACATCTGCAGTGATACAGGGAAGGTAAGCCAAAGGGACGCAGAAGCCAACTGAAGGGGCACCTGGTGATCAGAGCTGGGACCATTTCAACAACCGATTCCTCAAAGTGGGATTGAATTATCACTCACAGTATAAAAATAAAATCCGTGAGTCCATATGGAGATAAGCAAATAACTGAGTAAATAAATAAAGGGAGGACAAGAGACAAGGCTCCCAGGCAGGAGAACTCCAAATAATTTGTGCAGAAGTTCCATCCTCAAGGACGTAAAGCTTAACTCTTCATTTCTCCAGTGTAGATTGCACAGGGTAGGTACCCCCTGCCCAGAAGCACAGTATGGTAATGTGGGAAGTGAGAGGGATTAGCTTTACAATGAGAAAACTTCACAGCCGGTTTTCTGTTTGGGTGATCAGGGTAAAACATCAGCAGTAGTAGGCCCCAGGTGTGCCCTCAGCAAGATGGGATGAAGATGACAATCTATCTCTGAGGTTTTCCTCCACGAAATGCCCAACGCCAGCCAGTTTGAAAAAAGACAAATTGGGGAAGTCCTCGTTAAGCAGCCTCTTTCAAAATTTCTGACCAGTAATCCTCAAATTGTCAAAGTCATCAAAAACAAGGAAAGTCTGGAAATTGTAAGAAACTTATAGAGCCCAAGGTGGCTGGTGAAACAGAAAAAGGACCTTGGGTGAAACTAAGGGAATGTGAATGATACGTAAACTTTAGTTAATACTCAAGTGTCAATCTCAGTTCATTAATTGGTACATAAAATGTCAATAGGGGAGACAAGGTGTAAAATGTAGGGGAACTCTAGATATCAACTTCTGATGATCTAAAAGTGCTTTAAAAATAAAGTTTATTATATTTTTACAAGAAAGAGATAACAAAGGGGGGGGGCATAGTCCTTAGAGCACCTGCCAGAGAGATTTATTGGTGCTCTAACAACGCATGATTAGCCTGGGTTTTACACTCACTTTTTTTTCTAACAGAAAACTTTGATGATTGTGCAAGATGTAAAAACAGAAAAGTTTTAAGAGGTAAAGGAATGATACCACTGTATTTGAAACAACAGAATCAAAGTGTAGCTGAGATGATTTGGGGGATCTATTTGCAGTGAGCCAGGCTTCACTCAAAGTTAAATTCTCTTCATTAGATGGGCTCTTAAGATTGGCTGGATCCCACAAGCTTGGAGAGCCTCAGTGGGCTTTGTTTTCGAAGGTCACTGATAGCAGATAAGGATTATAGAAGGATGCCGGTGGTTTACACTGATTTGCCTGAAAAAAAGAAGAGGAAGAGGAGAAGAAAATGAGGAGGAAGATGAGAATGAAGAAAAGAAATCAATTCCCTAGTAAGAAGTGTGTTCCTCCTTTGTTCCTGAAAAGAAACAAAAGTACAGGTCATACCCCAAATTGTATTTATAAAACCCACTTGTGTTTTTAGAGTCTAAATACTTTTATCCTGGTAGTCAATTTTTAAGGGTAAACCGTTCCACTATCTGGTTCTGCTTTTAGGCGTAAGTAGGAGAAGGGGACCAAAATCCAAAAGGAATTTAAAAAGGACACCTTTTAGGGGCGGGACACAATTATAAGAGGGACTTTACCTAACAGATGCAATCATTGTAACCTGGTTCTTTGCACCCTCAATGAATCTCCATCAATTAAAAAAAAAAAAAAAAGATGATTCAAAAGACAGGCTTGCCCCATCTGAATGGTGCTTTATACCTCTCATCCGCCGTAGTGCGCCACCGAGAGCCAGGCAGAGGAAATGCATCTCACTGGTAGCACGCAGCGGGCCCCAGAAAATAAAGCAGAGAGCAACCTAGCCTCTTAGCTCCATCAACTTTGGAAACCAAAGAATTACCTGTTACCTGCCTATGTACTAGGGAAAGGAGAACGGAATGACAAAATCATGCCAAACCTCTCTTTCTCCAGCCTTCATTCTAATTAACCTGCACTCCTATCCTTCCCTCCCATTCATTTCTGTCATCTCCATTTCACAGTATCCCTTGCCCAGTACAAAGAGTCCCCAACACCTTCTATTTAGAAAGTGAGTGTCTCGCTAGGGGTGACAAGTCTTTCTTCGAGGTCATTTATCTAATTGCTCTTTGCAGATAAGAATTAATTAGCCCGATTATTTTTCTTAGTTTTTGGATGGGTTCCCCACCTGAAGAGAAGGAATTCCTTAGTGTCAGTGATTAATTACTCAGCCAGGGGCTGACTGCCTCGCATTTGTAATAAATGCCGACTAGCTCTTCAGGTCACATTAAGAACCAGGCAGGTTGTGGTATAATGTACAGGATAATAAAGCACTTGTATAAATAGGGGCAGTGGCATTTGACTTTGATTAAATATTTTAATACATCAAAGGGTGAAGGAGCTTCAAGATGCTAAAGGTAAGAGCCCCCATTTGGGGCATCTTTTCTCTCTGCTTCAGCAGACACAAAACATTTCTGGAACCAATGACAGCAGGTTGCACTTCACTGTAGGGTCTGCCTGCAATGACCCCATGATCTGTGGGGCTTGGGGGTTTATTTTGTCTGTTTGTTTTGGTTGCCTCTTTATTGGTCAGTCACAGATCACCTCAAAGTACAAGCACATTCACATCCCAAATCCCCTTTATTTCTGGTACGGAAAGAAATGAGCTTCTTCTTCCTTTTCTTTCAAATTGTATTTTGTAAATATCGTTGTGATGGTAGTACATACGGGAGCTCCCCAGCCCCCAAAATAAGCCAGTTAAATTCAAAGGTGAGCAAACCAAAATGGGATAAAGGCCTGAAAATGGGAAATAAGTTTGTGAAGAAGAAAAACACGTGAGCACATTTCGGAAGGAAGTCTTATAAACTGAGTGGAGAGTTTACTGAAGACATAGCCAGGGTTTTAAATACTCTGGCTAAAAGCATTGCTTCATTTTTCATGTTAATAGTAGAATTCTACAGATGGAGATATTTTTGTGGTTATTTTGAGGGTAAAGAAAACAAGCCCAGCAGCAATTAATGGCTTTCCCAAAGATCACACACATCCAGCAAGTTAAGCAGAACCAGCTCTGGAATGCAGTGCTTCTGATTCCCAGAACAATTTGTTATATTTTTGTTTTGAAAAATACATAATTGAATAAAAAAATCTCATAAATAAAGTGGACAGAATTTAATTGTCAATTGTTGATGACCCGGGGACTATCATTCTGGCAGTTCCCTGTAGTGTTCGTTAAGATGGAAGTGTTGGGCGGAGCCTGTGGCTCTAAGGAGTAGGGAGGCGGCCCAATATACCAGAGGTGGAGGGTTCAAACCCAATCCTGGCCAAAAACTGCAAATAAATAAATAAATAAATGATGGAAGTGTTGAGTGATAACTAGTTTTTGAATAAAAATATTACCCAAATAAATCAATATTTTCTCTAAAAAGAAGAGCTCTATTAACCACATGGTTTGATTAGTAAAAAGAATTTTTCCCCCTTGAGGAGGATAAATAATAGAACATTTACTCTAGCTCTGTGATAAAATAATCAAGTCTAAAAAATTTTCTTCCCCTTTTGGGGAGGCCCCATATGTAATAAAGAAGTCAGTATGATTACCTATCTAATAATGTTTTTATAGTACATTCCATTTATTTGAAGGTTTGGGTGTCCTAAACCAGAAGAATTTGTACATGGTAGATCCTTAATGAGTACTTCATCTGTTATTAAATTAGTGAATGGATGAACAAAAGAAACTGTTAAATGTGACTGATTTGACAATAGCCGGTTCCTTGGTGGTATAACTTCTCTTACCTATCTCTCACCTCCTAAATTACATGGAAAAGAAACCAGTATTTCATAAAACCCCACAAATGACAGATTTTAGAAACTTATAGGGTATAATACTCATACTTGATGTCTTTCCTGACTGATTGTGGTAACACCAAAGAAAGATTTCTTCTGTGTCAAACAAGGAAGTTCTATGTATCCTTGAAAACACAGGTCGTTCACTCTCCTGAACGTTCACACACACTGAACAGCAGATCATTCAGATCACTTTAGGGAGATTTCCAAGGCCATTTATTGGCCTTGCTTATCTTCAAGTGCCTTTTTGGATGCTGCTTTGTAAATTTACCCGTCATCCGAGTTCTTGGTTAATTGTGAAGAAGGGAGATTTGTTCTTCAGCCACCTGTCAAGATTTCTAGGCCTCTTCTACATGAGTGACTGCTTCTGCTTTCTCTCACTCACTTCTCGCAGAAATGATGAAATTAGCTAACAAGCTGTTGAGTATAGACGGTTCATACCGCCTTCTCTTCCTCCAGGGTGAGGGGATTGTGGGCAAGCGTGACATTGTTTACAGTTCACTTCAACATGTTTCAAATTGCCTTATTTCTTGGGAGAACTAATTGTTCTGTGATGATTCAAAATGGACATTTGTTCCATAATTTTTTTCTTCTTGGTTTAAATTGATAATTTATTCAGAAGGCAGTAGTCAGGATGCCTGAATTCAAAATACAGGCAAATCTGTTGTGGGTCTAAAAAAACCAGAAAGAATGTGATTCAAAGAAGTTACAGAAGTCTTTAGTGGTCAATTTAATCAAGCTAAAATTCTGTCCACAGTTTGAAGAAAAGCCATATTAGCAAAGGGCCAGATGTGTCCCGTGGGACCCTCTTCCCAATCCATTGCCTTTCATTATTAAATTAAAATAATTTGAACTTTTAAGAAAAAAAATTAGAAAATCAGATTGAGCCAAACAGTGTGAAGCTTCACATAGAAATAATAACAGCATCTACCTGACAGAGTTGGGATGATGACTAGTTGAGTTTGTACTTAACAAAGTGCTTAGAAAAGAGCCTAGCACTTAGTAATCATTACATAAGCCCATGTTAGAGAAAACTGAAGAAATCCTATTAACCACTATTGTATGTGTACCTTAAATCTATATAATGAACCTGGAAACTAGATTTAATCTGTAAACTGGATCATTCCAAATTTATCTTTTATAATAGTAATTAATTATGCAAACTATAACCAGTCATCTTTGGTTGAAGGCATACTCATCAAGTAGAAGCCATATAAAAAGGGATCTTATTACTCCATTAAACAAAAAATGTATAAGACATGAATTTTGTCATGACAATATCATACTACATTTTGAAGAGTCATGTTTTTGGTGACTTGAATCTTCATCCAGAGATTTAGCCAGTCATAGTCTGCACCAGACCTCCTACTGTGCTCGCAATGTTTGTCTCTTCCCAAAACACATTCATTAAGTGTTGAAACTTAATCCTCAACAGGCTAGCATGAAATCTAACTTATGCTTTTGTAGACGGCCCTTGTTTACGACCCATCCAACTCTCTACAATTCATCCTTTCTGAATCTGTGATCAGAAAGGCTATTTACCAGTCTTCTACTAGTACTTTGACTCCTAGTGGTCGCCTCTACATTGAGATGGTTTCGGAAGGCATGAGCAACCACCTCTGAGAGCAGAAGGGTACTTTTCCTTCATCTAGTTGAGTTAAGTAATGTAAGGAAATAACAGTCCTCCTTTTTAAAAAAATTAAGGAAATGCTTATTTTTAACATGTTCCCCTAAACTCCCTTGTCCGAGACAAAACTTCCATTCAGTCATCCATACTCAGTAGGATTCAACTCCTTTTACTTTGGCTAATACAAGTCATCTAATGGAAATACTGTACTCATGACTTAAGACCAGCTTTTTTCTTCTTTTCCAGATGAGCCTCTGCTTTCATTCATTTAGGGGAAATGGCACATGAAAATGATCTTGAAATGTCAAAGTCTTTGCCACTGAAATGTCAAAGTCTTCCTACCTTCCCAAATATCAAATTGTTGTTCCTAGAAGGGAGAAGGATCAATCCCTATAGGTATAAAATCTTCAATACTTGGAAGTAGCTGTTTTACTGGCGTCATTGGCTTCTAGTGCTAAATCCCTTAAGTATAGAAACCCAGGCAGTCGCTGCAGCCAAGTTTCCCCCATTATGAAGGCTAATGACGATCTCTTTAATCTAAAATCTCCTTGTGTACGTTTTTAGGAGAAACTGCTTGTTTATACTTATGGTTTATCAGAAGGTATGTTATTCCTGGATGCTGTTAAAAGTTTCTTCCTATTCTTTCCCACAGCAATGACTAGTTAAGGACTCTCATGTGTAGATTCACTTCTGATCATGAACATTCATCAGGAAAGCAAGGACTCCCACCCAATTATCCCACTAACGAATGACCCAGAATCTTTAGATGTGTGGGGGGCAAGGGAAAGTCTTAAAATTCTCCAGTAGTGTGATCAAAAGCATTTTATTTTCGGAGCTCAGCATATATTTTATATCACTGTATACTTCGTTGTTCTCAATGTATTATCATGTACTAGTTTGTCTGATCTCTATCCTTTCTTTCTTGAGACAATTGATAAGATAGGCTATTTTCAATTTTGCTGGAATTATTATTACAAAATAAATGCTCCTTGATTTAAGTTCAAAATGCTTTGACACCTTATAGCAGCATGTATCAGTACATTGAAGGTACCAAATAAATATTGACTGCCATACCAACTTAAAAAATTATCTCAGAATAATAATTCATAGAATTAAGATGCACTAAATACTCTGGGAAGGTGACAGAAGGCCTGCTTCTGTTATAATATTTAGACATTAGCCTGATGCTCTTCATTAATAGACTCTGTTGTCTCCCATCTATAGGATCATATTTGCATGTCATATTCTGCTTTTGTTTTTCCCACTCAGTGCTTGTTGTGAGGGGATGATGGCCAAATCGGTGAACAAAAGAAGGATACCAAGAATAAAATATGTCATGCAAGAACACCCTTTTATTTATAAATACCATGCTTTGCACAGCATTATCATTGATTTGTGTGCTCACCAAGCATATAGCTCTATTACTATAATGTGAGCAAATTGCCTGTAATTCACGGTCCTGGGAACACATATCTATAATTTGGGTCAAAATATGTCTGCTCCCTCTAATTTACGATAAACCCTTAATATAGTAGTTCTAGTCACACTGGAAATTTCTGAGTTTTCATCTTCACTGCCTATCCCTAGAACTACAAAAAGAGAAAATTAGTGGAGAGTAGTTCAAAGCTTTAGGTGAGATTCATACAACCAGGAGTTGGAATGCTTTGGAACATACCCAGAAAAAAATTAGCTTGCCTTAACACATTATTAATATCATTGGGCATTGTATTCATTCTAATAAATAAGGTCTGGAATTTGAAGTAAGGAAGACCTGCGTGCAAACCCTTTCTCAGCTAAGAACTAATTGTTCCATAAAGAGAAAGATGTAGGATGGTTTCAGTTTTTTCACTGTGCCATTAATAAGGCCAGATTTGTTAGAATATCATGAAAATATGTAATTAGGTACTTAGCAAAGTACCCATCACATTGTAGGTCCTTATAAATTGTGAGTTCCCATTGTTGTGTTTGAGTTACCTTCAGGGGAAAAAAAAGTCACTTGCTAACTGTGGCCAAAAAATGGCCCCAATTTTTGCCCTTCTATCATCCATATCCTCCTACCCAAGGGTAGAATCTGTTTTCTTACTTCTGGATTCTGGGTTGGTCTTGTGACTTACTTTGGCCAATGGGATCTCAGCACATGCGACACAAGCTTAAAAAGTAACCTCTCTCGCTGAACTTGGAATTATGAGATCACTGTATCACCACAGAAAGGAACCAATACACCTGTTGGAGGATGAGAGGCCATAAAGAGGACAGTCAAGGCCCTCCGTCCCCTTGCCACTCAACAACTGATGGTTAACCAGCCACATCAGCAGCACAGTGCTGGCCCAGAC
>CAUYON010191534.1:0-17273 GCA_963573935.1 Arctocebus calabarensis
AAAAATGGCCGAACGTTGTGGTGGGCGCCTGTAGTCCCAGCTACTTGGGAGGCAGAGGCAGGAGACTCGCTTGAGTCCAGGAATTGGAGGTTGCTGTGAGCTGTGATGCCATGGCACTCTATCCAGGGTGACAGCTTGAGGTTCTGTCTCAAAAAATATATATATATATATTCATGACTAATTCACATGTAGACAATGAATAATTAAAACATAAACCTTCAGAGAAGCTGAAATAAGTAATTGTTAACAGTTAGGTGCTTTTTCTTTTTTGCTGCAGAACATTTTAGATGACAATACTATGTTTTTGATATGCAAATAATTAGAGTTTACTGCTTTTTAATTAAATGAAATAATTTGTAAAAGATAATCATTCTTGCTCACCAAGGAGATGCTTCAATTTAAAAGTTCTTAAATTGAGGATTATGCTAATTTAGGAGTCTGTGCGCCCCCTACATTGCATGCAAATGCAAAACTCTGTAAAATCACTTTTATTTTTCTTGGGAGAGAGCCCAAGTTTTATCTGATTTACAAAAATATTGTGATCCCCAAAAGATTAAGAACCACTTCTAAAACTAGTGTGACCTGCTATATATTAAACTTATTTTCCTTAAACTTCAGAGAAAAATGTAAGCGATTGGAATTTGAGAGTTTTAAATCGACGAAGGGAACATTTTGTTGCTTAAATGTTAGCTCATTCCTCTCAATCTGCTGATACTATTGAAGTGTATCTGGTGATTATTTGTTTTTGCTTCTTATGAAACTGGCTATAAATTGGCAGGCAACACCTGGCGGTTTATGTTAAAAGTTTAAGTCTGGCTTCCAGAATCTGAGACACAGGGAGCAAAGCTGAGCACAGCAGAGCTGTAGCCTTCGTGTAACATGAACAGAAAATACATATTAATACAGAAATTGGGCTTAGTCAGCCAGGGTACGCATCCTGGTTCTGTCTAATCTTGGGGAAATTACTTAACATCTTTCAGCTTCAGTTTTATCATCAGCAAAATGAAGACAATAGCACTTTCATCTCTTTAAGGTACTTTAATGCTATGCTTGCCTTAGTACTTAACATGGAAAAAAACCCTCAAATCTATTCTCTCATTTGCCTTAGTTGTATAAAATAGCACCTCTTCTTACCTTCTAGTTCCTTATCTTGATTTATTTTTTTTTCTTAGTCCAAACACTACCAGACTTGTTATTTATTTAACTTGTTGATTCTCTGTGCCTTACTAGGTTATAAGCTTCATGAAGATAAGGGCTTCTTGTTCATTGCTCAAGCCTCTAAACCTATGGTCCCCAACCCCCAGGCCTCAAGGCCTATCAGTTACTGGGCTGCACAGCAGGAGGTGACTAGCAGAAGCGTGAGCAAAGTTTCATCTGTATTTACAGTGGGAAAGCCACTTCCTATTGCCTGAGCAGTGGATTAGATTCTCATGGGAGCATGAACCCTACTGTAAAGTGCACATGCAAGGGATCTAGTTTGCACATTCTTTATGAGAATTTATTGCCTGACAGTCTGAGATGGAACTGAGGCCATAAAGCCAGTGCTGGGGAGCAGCTACAAACATAGGATAGGGTGGTCTAGCTTTAGGAAAACAAGCTCAGGGCTTCCACTGATTCTGCATTATGGTGAGTTTTATAATTATTTCATTATATATTACAATGTAGTAATGATAGAAATAAAGTGCACAATAAATGTAATGTACTTGAATCATCCTCAGACCATCCCCCACCACCATCCATGGAAAAATGATCTTCCATGGAATTGGTCCCTTGTGCCAAAAAAGATTGGGGACGGCTGCTCTCAGCCAGTGCTAGCACATACAAACAGATGTCCAATAAATATTTGTTGAATGAATCAATAAATGTTCACTGTTATTAATTACTACTTGGCAATTTCTAGCCACCTTTCCCTCCATCTGCCTGGACCAGCTGTAGCTTCTTTTTAAATGAGATGGGTAGGCCAAGAGGAAAGTCTCCTTTCCTAATTGGGTAGCTAACGTCATAGCTTCAAAAGGAATATTAATCTTTTATAGGCTCTTCCTACTCAAGGTATGGCTTTACAGATCAGCAACACCTATATTGCCTAGGAGACTATTAGAAATGCAGGATCTCAGGTCCCACCCCAGTCCTCTTATCTCTAAGGCCCATTATTGTTTGAAAGCTATGTTGCCCATTTTAAGGATTCTGGATTTTATCTAAAATTGAGATTTAGCATTAATTGAGAACCATTAAAATATTTTAGGTCGGAGATTACATTTTCAGATGTGATTTAAAGTGCTTACTCTTATGTCAGAAATACAGAAACAATGGTCATCTTTGGGAAGGAAAGTCATTGGCAGGGGACTGGAATGGGACCCAGGCTTGTTACTGTGTGTACGTCTCTGTGGTGGGCTAGCATGTTGCCTGTCTATGCTGTCCTCCTACCCAAACCCCATGCTCACTTCTCCAGCATGAGGGATGGACTCCCTACCCTCACATCTGGACTCTGCACGCTCCACATATCACTGTTTCTTTTCCACTTCCTGGTCTAAAGGTAGCACCTGGGCCCTGTTTTTAGCCATAGGAGGACAACCATGTGTAGGCTGTGAGAACAGGCTCAGTCAGTCCCTTTGAGTAGAAACTCGTAGGGGTCCAAGTACCTAAAGCCTAACCTGTGTGGGCACATGCCCTAGGTCCTGTGGACATCATCTGTTGGAGGGATACTGCTGGACGAGGTCCACAGCAGGCCCTCTAAAGTGCAGGGCCCTGCTGTCTGGGTTTAGGCATGTGACGCCCTATTGCACCTTCTGTTTCAAATCGTGTGACTGTACTTCGTTCAATATGGGGATATTACTTACATAAAGAAAAAAGTGGAACTTTATTAAATTATAATAAAATAGAATCATGTTGGGTCCCATGTAGGGATTGGATCAGAGGTACAATGATGAAGCGTGAAGACCAGCTAGAAGACTACCACAGGGTTTCAGCAGGAGTTGATAAAAATGCTTGGGTTAGCGTGACAGTGTACGGAAGGGGCAATTTCAACTTGTTTTTTAAGTATTTCATTGTTGTTTAAGTTGTATACACTCAGTGTTAATTTCTTTTTCTTAAAGAGTTTGTGGGAATTAAGCTTTCTGGCTCTTGAAGATTTTAAAATGTTTTTACTTTGCCCTCAGATTTCCTTATAGTTGCTTAGAATATTAGGTTAAAATCATTTTTTTCTCAGACTTGTAATTATTCCATTATTTTCTAGCATCTAATGTATATAATGGGAATTTTTCTAGCATCTAATGTATATAATGGGAAGTCACACTAGTCTGATTCTCATTCTTTTTGTATGATTTTTATTTTAGTCCTCTCTAGGAGTCTTGTTTTTCTTTTTTCTACAACTTTTTGAAAGAGCCTAGTGAATAGTTCAAAGACTGGTATACTTAACACCATATACTCTTTACCTAGACTCACAGGTTACTAACTTTTAATTACAATGGCTTTGTTATTTTTTTCCTCTCCTTTTGCTCACCTTGAAAGGTGCAAACATTTCACCCCTAAATACCTTATTATCTATCTCTCAAGAACAAGGACAATCTGGGAACTCAAGATGTTTTAGAGTTTTAAAATTTCATTAGTATATGTCAGAGTGTATGACTCCTCCACCTCTTTTTATTATTAATCCTTTGTACTTGAGTCCTTTCAGTATAAAGGTTATTCTCAAGTTATTCTTCTCTTGTATCTTTTATCATTTTTTCCCTCTATTATCTCCCTCTGTCTGTCCTTTTTTGACCTATACATAGATAAATGTTAAACCTCCATCTTTTCCTTTTCCCATGTGTCCTTTCTTTTTTGTCTTCATACTCTATATCTTGGAGAGTTCTCTGAACTGATCTTTCAAATTATAGATTTGCCTTCCAGACTAGTTCTATTACTTAGGGCTTCTATTGACATGTTTAGTCAGCAGCCATGTTTTTAATTTTCAAGAACTTTCTTATTCTCTGTTTCTTTCTTAGAGCAACCAATTCTTATATTACGAGTATTTGATTCTCCAAGGATGTCAATTAAATTTTTAATTAGTCTCTTTTCCTCCCTGCTGAATCAACCAGGATTCTGGCAGGAACTGTATGGCACAGTAAAATGGGGTGACTAAACAGTCTAATGAAAGGACTGTCTACAAAGGTGTGGGCGGGGTTAAGAGAAACCAACAAGGGATGATTAGCATTGTGAGCTAGTAAAATCTGGAAGTCACTGTTACCCTTAAACTTCAAGAGCAAGGATTGGGTGTCATTACTGGAACCCAGTAAGATCTACAGTGATGAGAGAATGCTGTCGCCTGCAAGAACTATGGCCTTCTTTAGAGGAATATACCCACTTTCAGCCTGCTGAGTAAATACCCTAACCCCTTCCCCTGTCTTCAGATTTTCCCCTAATCATGAGCTGAACATCAAGGAACCCTGATGCTACAGTTCCTTGAGGCCGACCTTTTGAAGCACAAAACAGGGTAGAGTAGGGAGATGATTTGAAGGGGCAAATAGAGGATATCCAGCATATCTGCGTTGGGTCTATTTCATGCTGTTCAGGAACACATTTTGATGAGTGGATTGAGACTATGAAAAGAATAGCATTTGAAGCTGATGTGGTAGGAGGAAGTAACAGCAAAAATAAACTGTTCTCATTAATAGTCAAGCTGAGAGCAGTTGATAGTTCTGAGGGGACATTTTTTTTAAAGAGATATTTGAGGACTTAGAAACAAGGAAGGGAAATGGAAGAGAAAGTCTGGAGAAAGGGAGAGGCATAAGGTAGGCTAGCCACAGGAAGGAAGCTCTCCCAATAAAACGGATCCCTTTTAGGTGTTTACATTCTTTTTTTGTTTTCCTTGAATTTGGAGGACAGTCAAATTTAGAAGTCAATTTTAGGGGATTTTCTCTCCCGCTGTTGTCACTATCTTTTATCTCCAAAATGTCTGTAAAAGACTTCTACACTTGATTCTCTGAGAAATAATGGCAGAGTGGGCTTGGTGCAGGGAGGGTACCACAGGAGCTCAGGGAAATGGGTTATGGCATCTTTTTTGCTACTTCCAGTATGATTTATACTTGCTGCATTCCAAGTCTTCCTTAACACTTGACCCAGGCAAATATTATTTTTCTCTGCATGGACTCCCTAAAAGTTTGAAGTTTAGCACTGTCTCTCGCCATTATAACATATTCCTGTTTGGGTGGTCATTATTTCTTCTCTTTTAAAAATAGTGTTCATTTATTATATCTGTTATTCAAATGATTTAGGAGTTTCTACCATTTGGGGTGTTTTTGTGGGCCTGCTTTTTTTATTTCATATTACACATTCCTGAAAAGTAGCTAGTTGACTTCTCTGGTTCATTTTTATTTTATTAAAATGTAAATGCTATCAGATGTTTTCAGTGCTATGATACATGCCCAAATCTTAGTTATTCAAATTGGTCAAAATTTCTTTAGGAAAATAGAGTAGGGTGGTGCCTGTGGCTCAGTGAGTAGGGCACAGGCCCAATATATTGAGGGTGGTGGGTTCAAACCCAGCCCCGGCCAAACTGCAACAAAAAAATAGCCGGGGGGCGGGGGGGCTGAGGCAGGAGAATCGCCTAAGCCCAGGAGTTGGAGGTTGCTGTGAGCTGTGTGACGCCACGGCACTCTGCTGAGGGTGATAAAGTGAGACTCTGTCTCTACAAAAAAAAAACAAAACAAAGAAAGAAAATAGAGTAGACCCGTATATATTCCTGCCTGTTTACTTTTTCATTCTATGCCAAAAGGAATTCATATCCCTTCTTTACTTTCCTTACCTTGAAGGGAGAGAAAGAGAAATAAATAGACCTCCCTCCTTACCAGAAAACCCCTCACACAACCATAGTGACTTTTAAAAATACACCAAACCTTAACTACTTAAAAATAAGCCATCTTGGGCGGCCACCTGTGACTCAAAGGAGTAGACGCTGGCCCCATATGCCAGAGGTGGTGGGTTCAAACCTGGCCCCGATCAAAAACCGCAAAAAAATAAATAAATAATAAGTAGTCTTATGTTTTATTTCTCCTTTCATTAGGAAGCTATAGTAAAGGCTCTAGGGAGAGACGTTTTGGTAGAAATTATAGGTTTGTGTATTTTTATTATTAGTTTAAAAATATTAAGCCCAAAATCAAAATATGGGATCTAACAAAGGAGTTGTATTATCTGTTAATATGAGTATTAGTTGGAGAGAATTAAGTTATATGCAAAAGCAGGATTTCTAAAGTA
Source organism: Arctocebus calabarensis (assembly GCA_963573935.1). Taxonomy (NCBI): domain Eukaryota; kingdom Metazoa; phylum Chordata; class Mammalia; order Primates; family Lorisidae; genus Arctocebus; species Arctocebus calabarensis. The sequence goes on from CAUYON010191534.1 coordinate 6,232, forward strand.
TTATATTATTTTTATAATTTTATTTTTCACTGTACGTAATGGTACTAAATCTTTTATCCATCCTAAACTCTTTTAAGATTCCAGGGATGATTCTATTCTTAGTTTAGGCTCTTTTTAAACTTGTATTAGACTAAAAGGAGTTCTAATCTTTGTAAAATACCTAATATGAATACCTTTAAAGTGTTGGTTTTAGATTATAATTATAGGTGGTATTTTGTATCAAATAGAAAAAGGTATCTTCAAGAAAACTAATTGTATTTTTATATTTTGTGTTTTTCTGTCTTCAATAAATGATTAGTACTTTAAGACAGCAATATTATAATCATTTTGTCCCCAAATGTGTGATCTAGAGCCTTTTCTTTGCCTGAGTACACATATATTTCAGTTTGTGGCTTGCAGTCTTGTCCTTATTAGACCCAATAGCTTGTTTTTTCTTTCTTTGTTTGTTTGTTTATTTACTTTTTAATTCTCCATTCATCTTTTTCCACCTTTGAAGCTATTTCATCTGCTTCAGAGTCTTCTCTCTGTATCTCCATGATCAAATAGGAAAGAATGTGTGAGAGGAATAACTAAATTATTTTAGAGACCAAGTGAGTTTATCCTGTAGCTATTTAAATTACAATGGATTGCTATTTCTTTTAAAAATTGAAGACTAATAAGGAACATCTCTGAAAATCAAATGAGTGAATGGAAACAGGAAAGGAAGAAACTAAGTAATCGTTATTCTTATAAATCTGAGAAGCACTACACAGATTTTACCAACATTAAAGTATATTGTCAGTGATACAGACTTGTTATACTTGTTATTCTCTCTCTCTCTCTCTCTATTCAATATTCTCTAAGCTGGTTAAGAAAAAAATAACATCTGATTCTGACTCATGTTTTGATTTGGTGATTGGTGATGACCTGTGGCTTTCAGATCTCAGCTCTTCCTTTGGTTCTTAGGTACACACTGTCCTAAATCATTTGCTATTTTCGTATTAAATAGCACATCATTTGGCAGAGTATTGTCTAGTTAGCTGAATCTATGATGCTTTGGGGGCAAATACATGTATACTATTTCTCATTATAGCCAATTATGTGGCCTAGGTCACCTTTACGTTTATTGACTTTTTGCTAACCCTAGAGTCATCTGTATGTCTTGACATACAATTCAAGAACATAAGGTTATAGCTGTTTGAGGATTTGAATGATCATAGCCTTTAATTCAAAAAGGGGGCAGGGAGGAAATACTAGAGGTTGGCAGATATCTAACCAATTTAGTAACAAGGCTAAATTTTAGTTCACTAAGAGTCTAAGGCTATTTCATGATGATTTTATCATTGTTCATTTCCATGTCATGAATTTCAATTCTTTGTACCCAAAATTAGAGCACATGAGTGCTCACTTTGGCAGCACACATACAAAATTATACATATGGTTCAATTTTTTTGTTTTCTATTTAATTCATCATTGATAAGGATAAAATACTTAAGTAAAATTAATTCTAATATATCTCATTAACATTGTTGCTTAAAGTAAATAATACATTTTAAATTCATATTTGAAAGCATTCAGAATTTCATTTTTTTATTTTTACATTATACATAAATAGAAAATTCTTATAAAAGCTTAAAAATTTTCTTGGTCAAGGCTATTTTTTCCTTACATAACATGTGTTTCAATTATTTAGGCTTAATCTATGGAATCAGGCATGGTTCATAAGTATCTATGTTATGGTACTATTCTTTTTTCCTAAGGAAACTATAAAATAAGGAAAAACTTACGACTTTAATTTTAGATTATGCACATTTTTTTAACTTTATTCAAATTAAAATGAGGGTATAATTTTTAGGTTACATTGTTCTCACTTCCAGGGTAAAGTTCCATTTGTAGAAAAGCCCCTCACCCAGGGAGTGTGCACATTAGGTGAGATCCCGCCTCCTGCCCGCCCTCCTCCTGTCATATGTCCACCTCCCTCCCTCTTCCCTCTACCTCTGAACTGGACTATAATAGTGTTTTATTGTTCTTTTTTTTTTTTTTTTGAGACAAAGTCTCAAGCTGTCACCCTGGATAGAGTGCTGTGGCATCCCAGCTCACAGTGACCTCTAACTCCTGGGCTCAAGTGAGTCTCTTGCCTCCGCCTCCCAAGAAGCTGGGACTACAGGCACCTGCCACAACGCCTGGCCATTTTTTGGTTGCAGTCGTCTTTGTTGTTTGGCGGGCCCCAGGCTGGATTTGAACCCACCAGCTCAGGTGTATGTGGCTGGCGCCTTAGCCCTTTGAGCCACAGACGCCGAGCCGTGTTTTATTGTTCTTAAGAACATGTAATTGTTTATATATCGATTTCATAGTAGTATGGAATACATTGGATATTTATTTTTCCATTCTTGAGATGCTTTACTAAGAAGAAAGTATTTCTGCTCTATCCAGGTAAATATAAAAGATGCAAACTCTCTATCTTTTTCAATGGCTGAATAATATTCCACGGTATACATATGCCACAGTTTGTTGATCTATTTATGAGTTGATGGGCACTTAGATTGCTTTCACAACTTGGCAATTATGAATTGAGCTGCAATAAACATTCTAGAGCAAATGTCTTTGTGGTAAAATGATTTTTTTTTCTTCTGAGTAGATACCTAGTAATGGGATTGTAGGGTCAGATGGAAGGTCTACTTTTAGACCTTTGCAGGTTCTCCATACTTCTCTCCAAAAAAACTGTATTAGTTTGCAGTCCTACCAGCAATGTTAAAGTGTTCCTTTCTCTCCACATCCATGCCAGCATCTGGCGTTTTGGGACTTTGTGATGTGGGCTAATCTTGCTGGAGTTAGGTGCTATCTTAGAGTGGTTTTGATTTGCATTTCTCTGATGATTAAGGACAATGAGCATTTTTTCATGTATTTTTTGGCCACTCTCTATCATCTTTGGAGAAGTTTTGTTCAAATCTCTTGCCCACTAACAGAGAGGGTTGTTTGTACTTTTCTTATTGTTTAATTTGAGTTCTCTGTAGATTCTAGTTATCAGGCCTTTGTCAGATTCATAACATGCAAAAATCTTCTCCCAGTCTGAGGGTTGTCTATTTGCTGTGTTTATGGTACTCTTAAGTTAGATTATGCACATTTTGAAGTAAGACATACGTTTGAGTTATGAATATTATGTGTGAGATATTTTAGAGTAAAATATGTTTGTAAAGAAAATTTTAACTTTCTGAATAGCAATTTTAATCACAAATTAAATCAAGGTTTATATACTTTTATTGATTTAACCATTTAAATTTATTTGATTTGAAGTCAGTCTATTCTAATGGAAAGATTGGAAGGAAAAGATGAAAAAAGCGGTGTATACTTTCCCTCTTGAGACATTGAAAGGTATCCGGCATAAATTTAACAAAGTGGGAAGGAAAAGTATGTGGTTATTCCCGAGCCTATTGGTCATTTTAGGGTTGGAGGGATTGCTGCCTTCCAGTAACAAGTTTTCTGAGGCTTACTAGTAATTCTGTGATACATTCAATACTGATCTCATTTAATCATAATTTAAGTGAGATTAAATTAGTCTATGTAGTTAAAGTAGAATCAAGCATCCTACAGATGTTGTACTCATTATAGTTATTGATGACCTACTTTTACTGACCTAAAAAGGTAAATGAGAGAGGGAATTGTCTTTGCCTTTAAGGGATTTTCTCTCTAAAAGAGATTAGTTCACTGTCATTACTGTTTATGTTCACATAACACTTTTCCAGAATCTTCATAAAACTCCACAGTACTGAGCTAATCAATAGAAAAGGCAGAATTAATCTCACAAAGGAGAAAAAGACTTGAAGGTCAAATTGGTCAAGTCAGATCTCTCTTCCCACTCTAATTAGAAATTGTAAAGTTGTATAAACTGGTGCTTTGAATAAAAGATGGGCTCTAAGGATCAGGAATACATACACAAGGTATTAGTTTAAAAAACTTTTACAAAATTTCCTATAATACTTCTCTTAAAAGTCTGCCTTTAAGTGTTTTAGAATCTATTCCAGAAAAATAGCTTCAATAAATTATCCTTTGTTAATGTGTTATTTAATGGTGTGGTTTTTTTCCACAGATGCGATGGTGCATGCATGCGTGTGTACGTGTGTATCTCTACACATAAGTGTTCCTTGGTTTTTGTTTCTTGTGTTTCAGTTTATTTACATAAAGCGATTAACAGTGGGCTAGCTTTGGTGCTTTCAGGCTGACGACTAAAGAGGAGATTTGTAGAAAACCAAAGTAGGTCAAAGAGTACCATGGTGTAGCAAAGGGGAAGTCCCTGAGCTTATTCGCATTGTCTGCCTCTGGTGGAGTTCACTTTCATTGTTTTGGCCTAGGCCGGTCTTCCTGTGAGTGGAAGAAATACTCAAATTGCAGAAAAGTCTCAGGAATATTATCATCAATATGTTTTTAGAACAATATGTAATTGTTCATTATTCGGAAGGCTGGTTGGGGCAGCAGAAGGGAGAATAAAAATTAGAACTAAATTTATTCCTCAATTAATTCCATAGATCAAAAGCAAAACTATGCACGAATGTGACAGCTTCTCTAAGTATGAGGTAAGGAGTGTTGTGTGGGTCTCTGAAGGATAGAAACTAGCATTTCAAATTTCGCTTGCCTGTGCTTGCTTCTGTGGCACATGTACCAAAATTGGAATGATACAGAGATTAGCAAGAATGACATGCAAATTCGTGAAGTGTTCCATATTTAATTTTGTTTTTTTTATGCCTGCCTGTTCAGCTTTTTTATATATAGCCATATGGAAGTGACCATGTTTTAGAATCAAGGAGCTGTTCCAGGTTTTAGCAATCCATGTCATATTAGTTCTGAACATATGTAATTGAATAAACATTAAAACCAAATCTGATCATTGGAATAGCAAGTATAACATTTCTTTGAAACACTGTTTGATTTGTGCTTGACTATGATTAAGTAGTGCTATTAGAATCCAGGAATGAACTCCAGCTGGCTTCAAAGATCCTAGACTTATTGTATCTCAGAAGTTAAAATTAAATTTAAATTTTTTTTAATTAAAATTTAAGAAATGGCTTCCTCAGGTTGGTTAAATGTTAGTTTTCTATAAATTATATATACATACATATTTATAAAGTATATATGAAGTACAGGTAAGATTATAAACATTTTGGAAAACTTCATATTAAATTTGGTGTTTCCTCGAAGACTATGTATAATGTAGTAGTATGCTTAGTATCTTTGATTATGTTGGCTCTTAGGGCAGAAGGTTTATTCTCTGACTAACCTTCCTTACTTAGGTACCCACACACACACACTTTTTAAGGGCAAGAGACCCGTGAGAACACTAAGACTTTTAGAGTTCAGAGTTATTTTTTATTCTTGTATTTGCCAAGAATTGCTGACAACTTAAAAGCTATCATATGAGTGAACTCCAGTTGCCTAGATTGTTTGATGATTTTGGACAAGTGTGGATCAGGATTTCCTGTAATTTTTCTTCCTCTTCTGGGGCTGTGTTGCCTCTATCTCTGAGCAATTGTATACTTGGAAAGAAAAAACAAAGCAAGGTCACTGGATCTAAATTACTTCCACTTCTGTGCCAAGTGAAACTTTCCTTCTGTTATGCGTTATAGTTTTTGGCATCTATTGGCATCTCGAGAGAGAGATGCAGTTAGAAGGGGGAATGTGAGATTTTTAGATAGGAGATTTTTCTGAGCTGAACTTTCACCTTTTCTGTAGAGTCAGGTGTCATTTAACAATGTAGAAATATTCAGAGAAATGTCATTAGGCAATGTTGTCATTGTTCAAACATCATAGTGTATTTACAGAAACCTAGACAGTACAGCCTACTGCACGCCTAGGCCATATGGTGTAGCCTGTTGCTCCTGGGCTACACAGCTGCATATCACATTACTATACTGAATATGGTAGGCAATTGTAACAAAATGGTATTTATTTAACTAGACATATCTAGACATAGAAAAAGTACAGTAAAAATACAGTATGCTTTAATTTTGTGGAACCACTGTCATATATTCAATGCTTCATTGACCGAAACCTTGTTATATGGAATGTTACTATACTTTATTCATAGATACTCAGTCCCTGCTCTTTGGCTGAAAATATGTTCCTAGAATTCATAAGATAAAAGAGATTATCATGAAGAGAAAAAAAAATGGCCGGGCATTGTGGCGGACGCCTGTAGTCCCAGCTACTTGGGAGACAGAGGCAGGAGACTCGCTTGAGCCCAGGAATTGGAGGTTGCTGTGAGCTGTGATGCCACTGCACTCTGTTCAGGGTGACAGCTTGAGGCTCTGTCTCAAAAGAAAAAAAAAACATTTCCCACTGGGACTGGGGCCCATTCCATAAATGTATTGAAACAGCTGTTTACTTGCTTGGGAAAAATAATGAAGTTCAACTAACTATTTCATACTAACAAGTGTAATTGCTATTTAATTTGACCTCATGTTAGGGAAAGTCTTTTAAAGCATGAAAAAAGGAAAGAAATCTTTACTGAAGAAGTTAGTTTTGATTGCATAACAATTAAGTACATCAAAAAATATCACAAAATTAAAATGTAAACCAAAAATTGGGAAGAAGAGTTGTATCATGTATGAAAAAAGTTAATATTCTTAATTTTAAAAGCTCTTAAAATCAATAAGGAGAAGCAAAAGACAAAGTTAAAAGATGTTATAAATAAACAAAAATTTCAAATAAATGTGCAAAAAAGTTCAACTTCACAATAATGGAAGAAAAATAATTTTTTTTTTGAGGCAGAGTCTCACTATGTTGCCCTCAGTAGAGTGCTGTGGCATTACAGCTCACAGCAATCTCAGACTCCTGGGCTCAAGTGATTCTCTTGCCTCAACCTCCCAAATAGCTGGGACCAAAGGCACCCACCACATACCCAGCTATTTTTAGAGACGGGGTCTTGCTCTTGCTGAGGCCAGTCTCTCAAACTCCTGAGCTCAAGCAATCCTCTAGTCTCGGCCTCCCAGAGTGCTAGGATTACAGGTATGAGCCACTGCGCCTGACCAATGGAAGAAATTTTAAAGGAGACTTTTTCTTTTGCCTAATACCTCGTATCTTGGTAGAGATTTTTTTAGGTGATAATCCTCATGTCAGTTAAGATGTTATGAAATGAGTTTTCTCATACACTGCTAATAGGCATGTAAATGGATGTAACACAATTTTTTATAATTTTTATTAGAAATTCCATTTAGAAGAAAAATAACATTTATTCACAACAGGTCTCTAAAGGAATCCTTTAATTGTATTTTTAAAAGATCATAAAAGTCAATATTAGCTGTATGTTTCAACTTTAGACTATATCATTCTCTTGTATTAAATTGAAAAAGTATTCAACTTAGTGTGCTTCCCTTCCTCTCACCTCCTATTTTTGTTAGTCAGATTGTTATTTTTATGATTTGTGACATTTAAATTCTATTCCATAAGCATAACTTCCAGAGTTAGTCTGAGTTCTGCATTTAAGTGAATTTGTTGTTCGTCACTGGCATGAATAATTAACAGAAAATTAAGTTGTCAATACTTCAACTAATGTTCAGGGAATTTTTCTCAGATCACACCCCCAAAAAAATAAGGAAAAAAGAAACTTCTTGCCAATAACATTTAAAATAGAAAAAAATTAACAGGGGAAAAATTTAGGATAGAAATAATGCCAAAATAAAGATGAAAATTACTAAAACTATACAAAGTAAATTTAATTATCAAAAAAGAAAAATCAAACTTTCTCATCGCATTTGGTGAAATTAGACGTGATAAAAATAATGACCACAAAAGACAACCCATGATGGGAGAATTTGTAATTGATCACACTGATATGGATTATCAAATTTGACATGACAAAAACCTGATGAAAGAATCAGATTTTCACTGGGAAATTTATGAGGGAAAAAAAAAAAAACTAATTTCAATGAAAGTAATTTCAGGAAACTGAAAAGTAAAAAAAAAAAAAAAAAGGTATGATTATATTACATAAAGAATTGATCATACAATTCAATTGCTTCAGAAAATATTTTTTAGATGAAATTCATTATTATTGGTATAATTCTAATTAATAAAAATGCATTTAGAAATACGGAGTCAAAACATTCTGAACCACTGAGATTCAAAGGACTGCATGAATAAGTGAAAATTGCGATGGATCTGTGTGTTAACTGGGATTTTAAAGATATATTATTTAAGAGTCAAATTTATTGAAAGTAACACAGTTTTCACAAAGCATACAATCTTGTCATATTGTGATGGTTGGCATCTAGAGAGGATGTTTTTAGACTGTATCTTTTTTTGCTTTCCCTCTATGTTCATCTCCCACAGCCTGATGAATGGCTCATGCTTTTCCAGCTGATTCTGAATAGCATGTTTACTGTTTCCATTTTCACAACTCTAATACCATCATTCCTGGGCCATTGTACCTCTATGACTGAAATCTGTGTCAACTTTCCCTACTTCCAAACCAGCCATAGAGCTGATTGACCTACACTTGTCACAACCTGGCCCAAAGCCATTTTCTAGTACTCTCATCTTTGTAGATTTCTCTCTCTCTTGGGTAACTGATACATCTTAGACCTGGAATGAAAAACCAGACCTCTCTTAAATTTGTCTATATTTGAATTTATCTGAAAGAGTATCTAAAAGCTACCACTTTTATTCCTAAAGTATTCATACTTATTAATAGGACCCAGAAATATTTTCAAAACTGAGCAATCACTCATTCTTCTAGTCCTTGCCTCATTAAATCCAACCTTTATGAATTTTCTTCCTCTTAAGTATTTGAATTTCAAAGAAAAGCTACAAAAGCATCTTGTGCCTTCACCTTGCATTTAGGGATGGCATCCTTAATAGCCACACATTAAGGGCCTTCACTGGGCCAGCCTCATCTCTGTGTTTCCTTTTGAACTCTGTGTTCTCACTTAGTTCGCTAGCTTTGTTATTGTTGTGGCTTTAGTTCGTTGCAGTCCCTCCGGTCTTGAAGACTTTCTCATGTTTCTCAGTCTGCATGGAATGTTTTCTGCTCTTTTCTCAATTTAAAGGATAAGTTGCTTTATTAACACCAAATTATCCTTTATGTCTCAATCTAATAGTCACTTATGAAAAGTAGGATATATAACATATGACTGAAGACTCTGCCATTATACTGGCTGGGTTTCTATCTCAGCTCATTATTTACTGGCTATATAATCTTAAGTAAGTTATTTGACATCTCCCTGCCTCAATTTTGTTACCTAAAATGAGAGACGGTAATTCTTACTCATAAAATACTGTGATTATTAAATGAGAAAATGAGATAAGCCTTAGGAAGTACCCAACACAGGTCCTGACTGGTGTTGAAGTACTCAATAAATGTTAGATAAAATTATTTCCAACCTACTTCCTACTCCCAATTCCCTGCTGCATGCAGACACATACACACGCACACATGCACACTCCCACTACCAGTCTAGATCAACTCCTTTCATTGTATAGTGATGTATATGACCCTGCACCTCTTATTTTTAATATTTATAATTTACCACACTTGTGATTTTAATTTATTGGTTGTTTAACATCTGTCTCCCTTAACTGGCTTATAAATGCAATGGGATAGAAACTGTAGTTTTGCTTTCCCAATTCTCAGTACTTAGCCCATATTAATTCAACAGTAAATATTTTAGAATGCTGAACCAGTAAATGAACTAGACGCTTATTATGTTTCCTCTCAGAACTGCATACTTGGTGCTAACAATGTTTCCTCTAATATAGTTTTGTCTTTAAGTCTATAAATCACAAATTCAGTACAGATGACTAAAGAGTTATCTAGTACCAGTAACTTTTATAAAACTTGTCACTAAAAGTTGTGTCCAGATCTTTTTGATTGCTTGAAATATAACATTTGAACAGTATTAAATAATGAAGACCCTCATTTTCAGTAACATTGGGAAAGGATTACACTAAAAATGTAAGGGAACAATGAAGGCTAGATAAAAAGTATTTTGAGTAATGTTTGATCTCAACTGTATGAAAATATGCATAAGAAAAAAAGTCAGAAGTAAATATATCAGTATGTTAGGAATAGCTTTCTCTAAGTGGTAGGATTGTGATCAATTATAATCATTTTGTGTTTATAGATTCATATTGATAACAGTTTATGAAGCAGCAAAACTTAACTTCACATCAATAAAAACTTATCTTTTAAACTTTCTCAAATATTTCTGGAATTTATAGGAAGATACTCTTCATTCATTCATTTGTTTAACAAGTATTTACTGAGTAGCAGCTAGTGTCAAGCACTGTTCCAGGCAAAAGGGGTGAAGCTATAATAAAATATGCAGAAATCCCTGCCTTTGTTGAATTTCCATTCTGGTGTATTTGCAGCAACTTGTCTCACTTTGATTTGAAAAATCTCTTCCACATCTTTCCTAAAAGGGATTGATGTGTGTAGTGGTTTGAATGCATCCCTTCCAAAATTCAGGTGCACCTTTAATAGATGATTAGGCCACATTAATGAGATTAAGGTCCTTAAAGCTAACTTGCTCTTGCCTTTCTGTCTCCTGCCATGCGAGGATGCAGCAAGAAGGTCCTCACAAGACCAATGCTGTTGCCTGGACCTTGGACTGCTCAGTCTCCAAAACTGTTGAGAGAGAAAAAATTCTGTTCTTTATAAATTACCCAGTCTCATGTATTCTGTTATAGCAACATATAATGGGCTGAGAGGCGGCACCTGTGGCTCAAAGGCGTAGGGTGCCAGCCCCATATACCAGAGGTGGCGGGGTCAAACCTGGCCCCGGCCAAAAACTGCACAGAAAAAAAGAAAAGGAAAGAAAACATAAAATGGGCTGAAACAATGTCATGGTAATGATGATTTTTGTATCTTGTATTATAGAAAAAAAGAGAGGGGAGGGGGGAGGATGAGTGGAAGGAAGGTAATCGGTGGGACCACACCTACAGTGCATTTTACAAGCAAAATTTACTAAATGTAGAATATAAATGACTTAACACAATAGCTAAGAAAATGCTGTAAAGGCTATGTTAACTAGTTTGATGAAAATATTTCAAATTGTATATAAAACCAGCACATT